>PVJX010016099.1:0-41082 GCA_004027295.1 Dolichotis patagonum
GCTCATAAGAAATTAGGAACTTAGTGACTTAAAACAACAGCATGAATGTATCACATCATAGTTCTGGAGGTCAAAAGTCCGACAGAGATCTCACTGGACTAGAATTGAGTTTTCATAAGACTACATTCCTTCCAAAGTCTCTAGGGAGAATCACTGTCCTAGCCTTTTCCAGCTTTCTAAGGGGCTGCCTGCATTCCTTAACTGGTCCTCTTGGTCCAACCTCAAAGCCTATAGAGTAGCATCTTTAAATTCCTTTCTGCTTCTGACACTTACACTCCTGCCTTTTCCAGGTTAGAAAATCCTCTGTGACTACACTTCGTTAATGCAGATTAGTCTTCCACCCCGTGAAGAGCTTTGGGTGAGAATGGACATAGAGCTTTGAAGGGATAGAAATATGGTAACAAGGTCACACCTCTGGATCTAGTTTTCTCTATCATAGTTTAGAGAGGAGGTTTGTCCTGCATGCCTGTTAGAAATCAGACAGGAGCAGAGCAAGGCACCTTGAGTCGGGTAACACAGCCAGCAGAGGTTTGCTTAGAGATCTGTTCCCATCCTACCCCTAACACAATGCCCAAATTGTCAAAATCTTTTATTCTAATAAAAACCAATACTATTTTTAATATATTTGAAATTTTCCTTTGGAAATACCTATCTTTTCATTTGATGTTGGAACTCATTAGTACTGATTTCTTAAAATATACTACAGTGTACTGTATTTTCTACCAGAGGAAAAAGTCCATAGGTGGAAGAAGATGAAATATCAAGAAGGAAAAGGCATCTAAAGGAAAGTTTAGAGTGAGTAAAAAACAGATCTTTTTTTTCTACATAAATACGTGGGGCTTTTATTTTGTTTTGTTTTGTTTGTTTTTATGTACCCAGGATCAAACTTATGACCCTGCCACTGAGCTATATCCCTGGCCAGTATGTGGGGTTTTAAAGTGTTTAAATAGTAAACCAAATAAATTGTAATGTTCAAACCTCCTAATGTTCAAATAATCTTTTGCCTCTTTTTAGAATTGTCTTTCTCTATAATACAATACTGCATTGTATGAAGCCTTAATACACACATCATATCAAACCTGTTTCCCCCTTGGGAATGGTTTTACACTGTACACACTATTGTGCAACTTGCATTTTTCACTCTGCACCTCTATGGCAGAGAGTCAGCATTTTTAGCATGTCCCAGTGCAGAACTGCAGACTTCATGGTTTCTCTGTGGTTCACTGCTTGTGCTGAAAGAAGAAAGTTACTGAAATGTGTCCAGACTGTGGCTTTCAAGAGAAAGGAATCTATTGTGTATGTAGCTGATTTCATCCCAATGTATGATTTGGCTTTGGCAGTTAGCATATAATTTTCCTTATCACATCATCTTAGATCATTAAAAGACTTTAAAACATTGTCTTCATTCCTCTGTGGCTTGTGAATTGAACTCTTAAAAGACTTTCAAACTGGTTATCTCAGTAAATATCCATTTGGGCACCCCAGGCCAAGTAATTTTTCTTAGAACATGTTATAAAATGAGATATGATTTGAATATATTATCATAAGTTATGGAACAAAGGAGCCAATCATGCCTGTGAATTTAGAAGAGACTTTTACAAAACAATATGAATTTTTTATAAATCTTACCATGTGATAATTTATTTTCGGAGCACATGAAAACAGTATGGATTCTTCTTCAAAGAGGTATCCATACCTTAAAACAAGGGATTAAATGAGGATTTTATCATAATTTCTCACAACATGATTTTGAAAAGTGATGGACACTGAAAGAAAGATAATCTCTTTAATAAATGGTGCTGGAAAAACTGGCTCTCCACATGCTGAAAAATGAAACTAGACTCAAGCCTGTCACCATGCACTAAACTAAAGTCAAAATGTATCAAAGATCTAAATATTAAAACAGAAACACTAAATTTACTGGAAGAGAAAATAGAAATCTCGAGGCAGGTATAGGCAAGACTTTATGAACAAAACCCAGACTGCAAGGAAAATAATATAAAGAATCAACAAATGGGATCTTGCCTTATTAAAAAGTTTTTTGCACCTCAAAGGAAATCACGAACAGATCGAAAACACTATCCACAGAGCAGGAAAAAAGTTATAGCAAGTTGTCCCTCAGACAAAGGACTTACATCTGGAACATATAAAGAGTTGAAAAAAATTCAGATCCCCCAAATTAAAAAACCCAATCCAAAAATGGGCATCTGAGATGAATACATACTTCTCATATGAAAAAATAGAAATGGCAAATAAATACATGAAAAATGTTCAGCATCACTGGTCATTCAAGAAATGCAAATTAAAACAACACTGAGATATTATCTCACTCCAGAAAGAATGGCCAATATCAAGAAATCAACCAGTAACAAATGCTGATGGGGCTGTGAGGAAAAAGGAACCCTTCTCCATGTTGGTGGGAGTGCAGACTGGTGCAACCACTTTGGAAATCATTGCAGTGTTTCCTTTAAAAACTAGGGTTAGAGGTCCCATTTGACACAGCTATTCTCTTTCTGGGTATTATCCCAGAAAAATTAAAAACATTATACCATAGCAATATTTGTACACCTATATTTATAGCAGCATGATTTGTAATAACTAAATCTTAGAAGCAACTCAAATGCCTATCAACCAAGGAATGGATTTTTTTAAAAAGATGTGTTTTTTAAAAAATAATGGAGTACTACTCAGCCATAAAGAAGTATTGACTGGAGAGTTTTATGGGTAAATGGATGCAATTTGGGACCATACTCATAAGTGAAATAATCAGACCCATATGTGTAAACACTCTATTGTCTCATAGCATGAGAAACTTAATGAATAAAAAAGATATGACATATAAAATAGATATTGTGATTTGGGAAGAAACTGCTAAAGAAAAAACAAACTGATGGGAAAAAAGGGAAAGAAAGGAAAGAAAAAAATGTAACACAACAATAGAAAAACACAAGATAATTAAGATAGTTATATAGCTAGTTTCTCTTAGTTCATTGAAAAGAAAGGCTTGTGCTATTATTGTTCGGACAAGATATCATTCCTATACCTTGTACTCTGAATAACTTCTACAAAAACAGCAATATGCAATGAATTAATTATTGCAACTCTCCCACTAATACCTGTTTTGAAACTCTATTGTATCATTATTGTTTTTCTCTTTAAAAAGAAAAAAAAAGTGATAGATCAGTGATGGTGAACCTATGACACATATACAGCAACAGGCTCTTGGTTATCCCTGAAAGCTCTCTCAGGCTCTCCATCACTAATCTAAGTTATTGTTCATGGTGACTGAATTTTTCCCCTTTTGCTCCTCAGCAAAGAAGACTTTAGTCTGACTCTTGTTCCCTGAGCAGACAACATAACTCCATGGAAGACTCATCCCCATGACATACGAAGGCAAAAGCTTCATCAGTTTGTTTTGGCAGGCCTGGCCTCAGAACTTTCCCAAAACAAAATTAATAAATCATATGCTCTTTAAAAAGAAAAATGCAACCTAAAATAATGCATTTTTCTGTACAGCAATAGCCTGATGTAAGCATGATGTTTTCTATGCTAAATGACATGTGGGCTTTATTATGAAGAAGAAATGGATTATTTCAGCTCATTTTGTTTTGCTTGGTAGCAAGTATATTGAGATGTAATCTAAAAACCACACAGTTCACTCAGACTTGGTTTCATGTCCAAGTTTCTCAATTTCCCTAGGCCTCGGTCTTCTTGTTAATAGAATGGGAATAATAACAAGTACAATCTTCTGTTTTACTGTGTAAATTAAATAGTTATGTTCAGCCTATTCCAAAGATAAATAAAAGCAGTAAGTGTCAGAACAGTAAGTTTTCTATTTTTATACACTCACTTTTGTCATTGAGTTTTATAATCAACCAGAGCTCTAGGTCTGATTTCCCATTTTAAGAGACGGTAGAAATCTTAATCTTGCGTATTTATGGTAATTTCAGATACAAATTTAGCTCAGTTGAGGACCTCATTAATCTCTTCTGATTAAAATCTGTCAGTGGAAGACTTTCTTCTTGCCCTGTCTTGCAATGGACTCGGGTTCACCGGAGAGCCTGTGACAGGGAGGTGAACACTGCTGAAGCAGAGCCTCCCCTCTGGTGTCCTGAAATGAGCAGTGTGAGGGGCTGGGGACTCCAGGGCACACACGTCAGATGCCCTCCTAAATGTTCAAGGGCACAGGGATGGGGAGTGCATGTGCAGGGCTTCGACTTTCCAGGGTCCCAGATAGGACAAGGGACAGAGGTTCACTGTCACAGTCAGATGACAATAGCAAGGCCCCTTTGCACTCAGTGGAGGTAGGGTGGAAGCTGAATGGGACTCCCAACTTTCTTCCCCTCCCTAAACTCTCTCTCTTTTCTCATTCAGGTTCCCTGGATGACACAAGACCCTGTTTGCTCAGCTGGTGCTCAGTGGGACAAGATACACGGATAGTTGTGTCTAAGTAGCCATTAGACCCTGTGTTATTCCATGTGAGTCTTTATTTCCCTATATCTGATGGCCGTCTTACTTCCATGAGTGCAAAAAAATTCTCCATTTCTTTCTATGAATGCAGTTTTAGTAGTGTTTTTCATTCCTGAAGGATAAAATCAGAAGTGATTGATAATTCCAGGTTTACAACTCTTTTTCCTTGCTTCTTGTTTCCATTCTTTGGTCTTTGATAGGGGAATAGAGTCAGCCCACCCACACTTACATGTTGAAATTCTACCCTCCGGACTCCAGAATGCGACCTTACTTGGGAATAGAGTAGCTGGAGATACAATTAGTTACATACAATGGGCATGGTACTACACATCTGTAATCCCAGCTACTCTAACCCAGAAAGCTAAAATAGGAGGATCCAAAGTCGGAGGCCAGCCTGAGAAACCTAGCAAAAACCTCTTGCAAAATAAAATTTAATAAAATACTGGGCATGTAGCTCTGTGGTAGAACATGTGACTAGCATAGGTTCAATTTCCAGCTCTGCCAAAAATAAAAATAATTAATTCCATTAAGATGAGATCATAATGGTAGGGCTGTTAACTTAAAATGATTGATTCTCTTATAAAAGGGAAATTTGGACAGAGAAGGAGGGGCAGGCTATGTGAAAAAGAAGGCAGAAATTGGGAAGATGCTGCTACAAGGAGGTCTAGAAGTTGCCAACAAGCACCAGAAGCAAGGAGAGAAGCCTGGAATAGACTGTCTGACAGTCCCTTCAGTCCCAACTCTGCCAATACCTTGATCTTAGACTTACAGCCTCGAGAACTGGCAATATTACATTTCTAGTGCTTAACCCACCGTCTTTGTGAAATTTTAAGTCAGCCCCACAAAACTAAAGCATCAGATGCATTGTTTTTGTCTTCCCAGCTCACCATTTTTGAGAAATCTTCTTTTCCCAACTACTGAGGGAGCAAGCATGTTGAATAACAAGCCCCCGGTCTTGGTAGAGTTCATTGGAAATTAGTATTTGCATCCAGAGTGAGTATTCGGTGACTAAAGCCGAAAAAGAAAAAAAAATCAGGAATTGCCAACAAATATGTTTTCCCCCAACAAAAAGGAAGCCAGTCTGCCACAAGACAAAGCTGGCACCAGAGACGCAGAGGCAAGGATTGGAGACTGAAAGCTGGAAACTTTCCATCCCTGGCTCCATTGGAGCCCAAGGCTCTGCTCTATCTGAACTTGGCTCTGACTTGAATTCCAGGAGGTTGCAGTGACTGTCCAGTAAATCCTTCTGTTTAGCTTCAGCTGATTACTATAAGGTTTATAGTATTTAAAACTCAAGCATCTACCTAACATATTCTCCAAATTCATACACCCTTATTTTTCACAATAAGTGGAAGATTGTTGTTCTGTGTTCTTACCAGAGACATGGATGCAGGATCCAGGAAAGACTCTTAATAAAAATTAATCTTCATTAAAAAAATTTAAAATTTGTTGGAACATTCTTTCACAAGTGAAACTTAAACCACCACAAAATTCAAAAAATTAGATTAACTTCTTTCCTTTTTCAATTAAAACTAAAACGAATTCATTAGCATGAGAGTTTCATTTTTCACTAACACATGGGAATGTTCATTATACTGTGACTGCAGCATAGTTTCTTTATTTAAATAAGTACTCTTGTAGAGTTGACTGGGACGCCTGTGAAAGAGTCACTTTATTGTTTTTATTGGGTTTGTTTTCAAAAGGCATATTAGCCTTGTGATAAATTTCAAAAGCCTGGCATTTTGCCTGAGAAAATGTTTGCGATGTAGTGTATGAACAATAAAATTTTTCCTGTCTACCCATTAGCACATATTTTTAAATCTCAGAAAATATTTGGATTTAATTCTCATTTATGCATTTCCTAATGGCTTTTCATATGTCTCGTGTTATAATCTCAAAGACTGTTGCTTTACATTAGAGGAGAAAAGGCAAATCAAATCTGACATCAATGATTCTTAAACTATTTCTGTTCGCTAATAGGGAAATTATTTACTTTTCTGTTGCCAAACAATTTACATTAAATGTTTAATTTATGATTACATTAGGTATTTATAACCTCACACAATTTCCATCAGGAATTTTAGAGTGGCTTAGGTGAGTAGCTCTGGCTCTAATTTTCATTACGGTTGAGTACAGATGCCATTTAGGCATGCCGTCATCTGAAAGCTTGCTACAGTTTGGATGTGAAATGCCTCCAATTCCCACAAAGATTCTGTGGCACTACTGCAAGCTAATGGTCCCTTCAGGAAATGGAGCCTGCTGGAAGAAACTTAGGTCAATCAGTGTGTATCCTTGAAGGGGATACCGGGACCCAGCCCCTCTTCTTCCCCTCTTTTTTATTACCTGGCTGTTATATATTCTCATCACAATATGCTGCCTTACCACAGCCCCCAAAATTGTAAGCCAACTGAATATGGACTGGAAATTCCAAAAGCATGAGCCAAAATAAATCTTTCCTTCATCCAAGTCAACTGTCAGGTATTTTGTTACAGTAAGGGAACTCTGATTAGCACAGGCTTGCCAAGGGCTCAAACATTCACTATTGAGGTGGCTTATTCACATGCAGAAAACTGATGCTGCCAGGTGAGGCCTCAGTCCTCACCAGTTGGACCTCCTCACTGTGTGCTTGAGTGTCCTCACAACATGACAGTGGCTTCACCCAGAGTAATTAATCTAAGACACAGCAAAGATGGAGACTGTGATGTTTTATATGACCTAGCCTTTGTTGTCACACTCTGTAATTTTTACTTAGAAAGTATGAAAAAATTGCTTGTCAAAATGAATATATACAAGAAAATATCAACAAAATGAATGATAATCATAGATTCTAAAATCAGAAAAAAAAATCTCGAGATCCCTAGGGCTTACATTTTGGTTATGATCTAGGTTCAGGCGATCAGACTATTGACGGGAAATCTGGAAATTGAAAGCCTTATAGTCGTTGAGACATGCTGCTTCTCAAGGCAAAGGTGAAATCTATGGTTTGAATGTGTCCCCAAAAGTTTATGTATTGGAAAATTAATCCTCAAAGCAACAGCACTGGTGTGCAGGATGTTTAAAAGGCAGAGCACTCATGCATGGGTTTACGCAGTCGTTACGGGAAGGGGTGAGTGACTGAGGGAGTGGGTTCCTGATAAAAGCAGGAGTTTTCTCTTCTCTCCGCTTTACCTCTTCTCTCCTCTCCTTCACCATCTCTTGCCTTTCTGTCATCAGTCATGAGGCGACACAGCAAGATGCTAGATGTTAGCAACTTGATCTTAAACATCCTAGCTTCTAAATCTGTGAGAAGGAATTTTCTTTCTCTATAAATTATCTAGTCTTAGGTATTCTCTTTTAGCTACAGAAAATGGACTAAATGGCCAGAGTGGAGTGAGATTATTCTGTGGCAGAGGTAGCTGAGGTTCCGATACTCTGGTCACTAATATGGTGACAGTCAAGAGGCAGGGTTTAGATGTGAGGGCATGCTGAGAACTGGCTCCCTAATCTCTGAAGAGCAATTTAGTTGATATGTTCCTGCAGTCAAAACTTTCAGTGATGATCATCACAGTCAGAAAGGGGAAGAATGAAGGAATTAACAGCCCTCGTTGGAGTTCTTCCTAAATTCCAAGCCCAGAGCCAGTATTTCAGTCCTTCTAAGAATTGTATTAGCACCTGGCTCCTTATATTAAATCCAGTTCTCATAAAATGGAGTAGTGTTCATCAGTCACACTTAAATTCTATTGCAGAGCACTGTCATTTAATATATAAGAATGAGAAATACAACCTGACATCTGGAAACTGGCCTAACACTTCCAACTTGATTTCACTGTCATTGGAAACCAGCCTGGCACTTAGAGATGGGCCACAGTCTTCTCCTGCTTGATGTAAACAATTCCGTACAACATCAGCATCAGCCTAGGTCACTTTGTTGATCACGATGAATCAAGATATCAATAAGACCACTCTGTATCATTTGAAACACAGACAAAATATGAACATTGTCCAAACCACAAAAATGACTAAACATCTCCCCCACTTAGTGCTAATCTGAAAGAATTCTATTGATTCACTAAGTATAACTATAGCCTTCTTTCTAGATTAGACTTATTTATATACCCAGTCTTAGAATTTCATTTCCTTTTCCTGACAGCATCTATTACAGACAAAAGCCCTGTTTTTCTGCACCTCCCCAATCACCTACCACAAGCCCAAATCCTGTTAAGCCTTTTCTAATTCCCTCTTACTTAAGAGAATTCCCTAAGGTTCCCATAGTGTGCACTTTCCTTCTTTAAAACAAATAATAACCCGACAGACATGCTCCTACTGGTCTTTGGCTGAGAGGCACTGATATGCATAATTTCGTTTGAAAGTGTCATGATTTTCTAGTGTGACATACTATTTATACTGGTTTCTTTATATAAATAAGTGAAAAATTTAGTGTATTTATCCTTTTCCTTACTTGTGCATTTTTATAAAATATCACCATCACAGCAAAAAGCCATCAGAGTTGTTTTGCATCACCAAAAGCACAATAGTCAGAAGTACCAAATGACAAGAAAACTATAAAAGAAAGGAGTGATAGCAAGCACATAAGGCAGACAAGAATTGCAGATAAACAATTGCCCATTGCATTGGATAATAGTGTAATTTCTTAAATGTTCACAATATGCCAGGCACTTCTGATAGCCAATTATATATAATATTGACAACTATGTAACTATATTGCAAAGTAGGTGCTTTAATTTCTAGTCAATAAATGAGAAAATCTGAGGTTTCTAAAGTCCACTTACCTATTTGGCAGAAGTGTCCCATCTAAAAATAGTACTGCTAGCACTCAGCTCATGGTCCTTGAGCTGTCAAGGACCATGTGTTTCTACAGCAGAAACAGAAATCATATGGATATTTGTGAGTAAAACCAAATGCCCTTTTTTTCTAAGTACATGGTCATTAACATTGGTGTTGTTCATAAGCATAGAGTGGCATCTATTCAGCAATACTGAAAGAAGGGAGAACTACCATAAAGAATGTTTCAAGAAATCCTCTCTTTCTACTTAAGGCTGAAGGCCTCCTCATATGGTTAATGATTTCTTTCCTTTCTCCTAGAAAATATAGGAATCAGCTAAATGAGAACATAAGCAATTACACAGAAAATAAATTTCCTAAAAAATAAATTCCACATGAAATAAATGCCTCATTTACTTTTGGCTGATAAAATTAAAGAAATGAGAGGCTTTTCTTAGATGGAAGAAATTCCTCTTAATATGTGCAAAGTAAGTATATAATTAAATGTTATTAGCACTAATCATTTTGCATTAGAATAAGTTTTTAAAAGCTCAGGTACTTTTTACTCTTTCAAACAGCCACCTGCTTGTTATGTAAAAGACTGGAACCACCCTCTCATCAAATCTCAAGAACAAAGCACGTGTCCGGATCAGCTCTGACATGGGGGAGAAGACTGACTTTTGCAAACATAGCAAGGAAACTAGCATGGTTAATACTTGAACACTGCTCAGTTTTGTGTGGAGAAGCCTAAGAAAGAAGCATAATTACTCCTTCACCTAAGACAATAGAACTTTTGGTAGTTTAAGGAACTGCCAGTGGCTCTGAGTGATCAGGGAAGAAAGGAGAATACATGAATTCATAATGCATCACTTTGGCTGTCAGTGACAGAAGTCCAACTTGCTGGATTAGGCTAAAAGCAAGTTTGATTGAGATGGAATCAGAAAAAGGGTAGGAGCAATTAAGTTACTAGGAAAACATGGTTATAAATGGAGTTGAGCAACTGAATCAGTACCTAAAACACAGTAACCATTGATTCAATACTGGCTGAATAAAATAATGAATGCACTAGAAACCATAATTTTTAATTTTAAAGAGAATAAAACAAAAGAGGGCAGAACAGAGCAGATCAAAACAGGACAACATAGGCAACACAGTACTTTACATTAAGACAACCAGACATTAACAGTAGCTATCACAATATCTCTTTCTCTGCTATAGTTGAGCATAGTTTCAAATACAATAATATCAAACATAGCAAAATAGTATAAAACCATTCAAAGAGTGAAAGAATTACAGGGCATTCTGAACTGAATATCAGAGAATGATCAATGGGTACTATAATATCTCATAGAAACCATAATTTTGCTAAGACTTTTTCTTTCAACTCCAGTCTTCTTAGAGATTCATATTGTCTGTCTGGGAAAAAAACCACACAGCTATGACTATTAACAAGGTTTACCTGTATAAACAGCTTCTGCTGCTGAAAAGGACTAATGTTAACTCCTCTCAGTTGCAGGTGGAAAAATCCCAAGCAAAGACTGAACCAGGTGGGGTCAGGTAGTCTGATTTACTGTGGCCAGCATGGCAAGGTCATGGAAGAATATCAAAGTATCCACACTAGCCGCACGAACTTGGGAGAAATGTGGAAGCAGTCATGTGAGGTGGGGAAGGAATAATCTCTTACCTAAGAGTGATATCATCAGTGTGCAAAGAGGGATGTCATTATAGGTGGTCCTCAGAAATATTTTTCTGTGTTTTTATTAGTTCACTACAACTGCCTTAGCAAAGTACCCACAAGCTCAGTTTAAACAATAGAACATAGAAGCTTGAAGTTCAAGGTCAGGGTATCAACAAAGTTGACTTCTGAGGTCTCTTACTGGTTTCTTCTTGTCTTTAACATAGTTTTGCCTCTGTGCCTGTGTCCTACTCTTGCCTTGTAAGGACACAAGTCATATTGGAGTAGAATGACCTCATTTTAACTTAATAACTACTTTCAAGACCCTAAGCATAATAATCACAATTTAAGGCACTGGAGGTTGGGACTTCATCTTCTGAATTTAGGGCAGGTTAAAGGAGCACAGTTCAGTCAATAACAATCTCTCAGAATATCACAGAGGATTTTCATTGTATAGAAGCTTTGTAAAGTGGCGTTTTTTTCTATGTACCAAAAAATATTTAGGTGGTTTCTTTTTAGATTATTGCCACTGTGTTTTGCCCAAATGGTCATGTTTCCCCTTCTTTCTGGCTCTTTTAAGGTTTATTTGCAAAAGTGAAACCATTCAGAAGAAGTATACAGGACTTCATGCTGTGAAATTCTGTGAGGTCCTGTTTTACATCTGTATTTTATGTTAGTAACTTGTGTTTCTGTTTTTCTTTCTGTAATTTGTGTCATCTTAATGTATGCTGTAAGTTTCTCTATACTTTGTACACATCCTTTATACAGTAAAGGGGAGTATTGATGTTTGATAGATAAATAAACTTAATTTATCCACCATATTTGTGTAAGTAGAACATTACTGAGGAAATGCAGCAGAAGGTTAAATGCTAATAATAAATGTCCTTTGCAATAAATTACCTCAAATCCTTTTTGGAAAAAACAAAAGTCTACAAAAGTCTATGTAAATTGGGAAAAAGTAACATGTCTCACAAAACATTTTAAAAATATCCAACAGTAGTTAGGCAAATCATTGCTTAAATTAGCACAAACTGGTAAAAATAAGCATCCCTAAATTGATTTTTCCATGTATTTGCCTGGAGGCTGACAATGTGTAGAAGGAGTTGGATTGTTGCCAGACGCAAAGCATTTTTCTGAGCTCCATCAACTTCTACTAATGGACAATGACGCCATGCTGGCCCTGAGCCAGCCACCCAGTGCACTTCGATTTGTTTCTAAAGCTGGCTGGAGGCAGGCATCATATCAGACGCACGGCACCACAGAGAGCGCTGATTTGAGCAACACATCTCCAGAGAGAGCTGACTTCTTATGACTCCAGCAGACAGCACCTGGTTTCTGCCTAGCAGGCCTCTTGGTATAGAAGGGTAGACCTACCAGCACCAAGGAGAGGTACTCACGGGCCTTAACTGAGCCCCCAGATCACCAAGACCCCCACACTACAAAGAGCCCAAGTAGAAATAAGCCCCCAAAGCCTGGGAGCCATTAATTCTATCTCATTTAGTTAATGTGGTAGACTCATAAATGAATCTTTAAAGATATATTGAAGACATACTCATTTTTTCTGAGTTCTTTACTTCACAGAGCTTCCCAAGATATATTAAGTAGCTTGTCCTGGCACTGATTCCCCAAAGAGGTACTTTAAAGAGAATTCAGCAGGTGTCCAAAGAGCTCCTATTGTAGCAAATCTATCATAGTCCCAAACCACTGGAGGCATGTGTGTCCTGACATCTTTTCCTCAAGCTTGAGAGATAAAGGGGAGAGAGCAAGAGACAGACAGACAGACAGAGACAGACAGAGACAGAGGAGAAGGAGGAGGAAAAGGAGGAAGATAGGAAGGAGGAGAAGGAAAGAAAGAAAGGGTACAAGAACTCTTCTTGATCCAAGAAACTGGAACATTGTATCTCTAAGCCCAAGACTTGAAAATAAATAATAAAATATACCTCCAATGTGCTTATGAAACAGGAAAAAAAGACATTAGAGAGAGTCTGAGGAAATTTGAACTTTAGTTAATAATATATCCATACTGGTTCACTAACTCTCACAAATATACTATAAAGGCAAAACATTAACAATATGGAACTTGAGTGTGGTATAGAGAGAAAAAAAATCTCTGTATTATCGTCTCAATAATTCTTTAAATTTACAACTCTTCCAAAATAAAATTTACATGATATATATGCATGATACACATACAGACATTTCCAATAGATTTGCTTTAAAGTAATTGAGGAGGCAAAGGGGGATATTTGTGGGCCTATTGATAAACAAAATAAGATTTTTCCATGACTAACAATTGTTGGAACTGGCTGATGGATACATAGATATATTGTTCTGTCTCTTCTAATTTCATACATGTTTTAAATTCTCTATAATAAAAAGTTCAAAACTATGCCTTCATTAAACTGAGCACTATGAAGATATTTGTATATACTTATAAATATTTCAGTAAAACCATTTTACATATATACCATTTTAGATATTAATATAAATACTTATATAAGGTATATATGTATATATAATATATATATACAAAGTCCTCCAAAAATGTATACATCAGGAAAAGAAAAACTTTTATAAATATGTCAATACTAAATTTATTGAGACATCATGTCAAGTTACCTTTGGCCTCTGCAATTACAAGAGGTGCTCAAAGTGGTACTCACTGGCTTTCAGACATGTATTAGTACAGCAAACTGCTGGTGTGTATATATATTTTTTGGCTACCTGCATATAAAGTGATTTTTGCAAGAGATATCTTCATTAGCAATCAGAAACAAAACTAGAATTATGTTCTAGTTCAGTCCACTTTTTTACTATATGAATATGAGCATATTTTATTGCAGCTGAAGAGTTGCATATTTTATTGGTGCTAAAAAGTATAGATTTCTGTTTTATAGGGCAAAGTGATGGTACTGACATGTCAAAGCATGTGCTTCCATTCTTTCCTTTCAGTGGGATGGATAGTACTAACCCAAACTCCTTTGTTCCACCTCCCTCTGTGATCAATGGGAAATGCTAACTTCTCCAGATGGGGTCAGACCCACTGGAGCTACAGCTTTGGAAGAACATTTTTCTCTGTGTGATATTAAACCAGGTGGTTTGAGTTCTGGGCTTGATCTGGGTAAAAGTTCTTTAGTCAACTATGACATGGAGCTAGGACTGATAAGCTCCACTGAACCTTGCCTGCCACATCATTTCTTTGCTAGAACAGAGTCAAAAATAAATGTTAACCTTCAATCAGAGAGCACTTAGCACTCTTTCCCTGAGAGTACCTCATTAGGTTCTTCCTCCTCCTGCATTCCCTCATTCTCAGAGGCACCCAAATTTATCCAGGCTCCCAAGAAACCTGGAGGTCATTCATCCTTGGCACCTCCATCTTCTTAATCTTCTAGAATCCAACAACTCTTCCAGTTTAGCAGATTCCACTCCTTTATCTTCTTTCAAATCCATTCTTGCCTCTATACCTCGAGCACCTGGATTACAGTAACTCAGTGGTCTCCTATTTCACCTACTCCTGCTTTTAATCCTTGCAGGTTACTTTACTGCTGTGAAAATGAGTGTCTTCATCTGTTCACACTGCTGTGATAAAATTCAAGATAGGAGTAATTTATAAACAACAGAAATATAATCTCATAGTTCAGGAAGTTGGGAAGTCCAGGAGATTTAGTGGCTAGTAGGGTATGCTCTCTGCTTCTAAGATGTTACTCTGTCCTCTGGAGAGTTTGAATATTGTGTCCTCACATGCTGAAAGAGTGGAAGCAGCAGGCAAATATCTAAAGACTTTTATTTGTAGATTAATTAATGAAAATTCATGAGGGTGAAGACCTTATGGCCCAATCACCTACTAAAAAACCCACTTTTTAATACTATAACCTTAGGGGTTAAGTTTTGATATATGAATTTGGGAGGAACATACACATTCAAATCACAAAACGCCTGATATGACCGCCTCACATTATATGAGCATCTCACTGGAACTTCCTTCGACATTGTTCCACATCCTTCCGAATGAAGACTTTTCTTCTTAGTTCGAATACAAGATCATTAATACTCAGGCTTCTGAAAAAATAAAAATAAAAAAAATACTCAGGCTTCTGCCTACCTTTTCTTCATTTCAGGCTCCATTCCGGCACCAAGTTCAGCTGCTTGTAGTGTCTGGAATGTGCCAGGCTGTGTGGTTTTCCTTTGCCTTAGTTCTGCATTCCCTCATCTTAGAATATTTCATCCTTCTCTGTCCTCTAACTGAACACACCCCTCTCCTTCCACAGTGAGTTTGAGCATCGCCCCTTAAAGGAGCCTACTGTGATTAGCAGGCTAGTCGGGGGTTCTCCATTTCACTCCACTCATGGAATTAGGTGCTGTAATGGAAAGACTGTGTGGCCCAGTGGATGAAGGTTCTCTAATTTTCAAAACATCATGAAAGTGCTTGCTGTAACACTCCTCCCCAAGTGTGACCTATCACCACCCAATTTGCATCCCAGCTCTATCTCACATCCATGGGAGCCACAGATTGAGTTTATAGTTTAGTGGAGAAAGATTCAATGGAGATTTGAATTCTTTGACCATTAAGGGTGACACTGTCTCATTTCTGCTTTGTACCTATTGGTCTTAGCATAGTACCTGGCACATATTGAGCACAAGATACAAGATTATTGCATAAAGAAAGGCATAAGTGATGTACTAGTTCATTGTACTATTAAATATTATGCATGTTATTTATACATAAATAACATGCATAAATATTATGCATGTTCCATGTGCTGGAACATAAGAATTTTATATTAGACAAAGCATGATTTGACTTAGGGAGCCAAGCTGGCAGTTTTCCAGCTGATGACTAATTGCTCTTGAGACCCTTGTTAAAGGCATCCTCAGGAAGAGGCACAAGCTGCTTGCAGCCACCAGTTCCTGCTCATTTGCTGAAACACAGCAAAGCAGGGAGGCCTCAAAAGAGATCTGTTGAAAATAAATTGTGGTTTCACTCTGTGCTTGGATTTCTGTTCAAGGAAGGGTACTTCCTCTTGCATTTTTGTGAGCCAAATAGCACACCCTGGGTGTTGACGATTGTGGTAGAAAACCTAGTGTTAGACATATGAAAATGTATCAGTATCCTAGAACTGATGAAACACTTACCTTGGCACAAGAATTTGGGTGGCAAGCAATCAAAGCTTGGGGCTTGCTTTTGCTGCCTCACATTCTGCTGGGATTGCAATATGAGGGAGGGAGGCCCTTTTTATTTCCATTTATTTTGTTAGGATATCCTGTAGTTAGTACTGGTTGACTGCTTGCTAATGAGGGAATTCTTCAGAAGAGTGTAGAATATACAGACTTCAAACCTCTCTCTCACCCCTATCTATACAGTGGCTAGAGAAATTGACAGAAAAGGAGTAGGAGGCAAACAATGTTTGTCATTTCAGTTCCATTAGAATATTCTTCAGTAGCGGTATTTGGTTTATTTTAAAAAAGAAGAAAATCAGACCCTAGAAGACCATAAGAAAAGCATTATGAAAAAAGGGAAGGGGAAGGAGAAGAGGAAGGAGAAGAGCAAGATTAAAGTCACATCTCAAGGCCTGAGATTTAGCTCAGTGGCAAAGTGCCTGCCTAGCAAGTGCATGGTCATGAGTTCAAGGCCTGGTACCAAAAAAATAAAAGATAAAAAAACAAAGTCACATCTCTTGGAGAGAGAATTAAAAATTTGGGCTTTGTTTCAAATAATGTTCCTATTCCCAACACCATTAGATCCATTAAAAATTAGGAAAAGAAGATCTTCTTGAGGCTTTAGCATGCACAATATGTTTATTCTCTGTCTTGTTTCTTAATTTGGCATTTTCTTTCTCCAAATACAAAATCCAGTAAATATTCTTTAAAAGGAAAAAAAAAGAGCATTAATGATGCCAAAAAACACTTTCCCAGCCAGCTGGCCAAACCACAAGCATTAAAAAAAACATGATTTCATTTTTAATAATATAACGAGCTAAAGAGTATCAAATAAAAAAGAGAAAAAAATCTTAATTTATTCTAACTCTTTGTCAAAAACATTCTAAGATTACTTGTAAAAGATGAAGAATAGTAGCAGCTTATTAATGATGGAATTCAGAACCCAGTATTGATCAAATTAGGGACAAGATATTAGTAATCAATAAACTCTAAACCTGGACATGGGTTCATTACTTAGAGTCCTTTGAAATTCACTCACCAGTAAGGGCCTGAGCTTTTTTCATTTACAAAATAGAGCCAAAGAACTGAGATTATGAATGGAGAAAGTAAAGATGGATAAGGTGAAGACATTAGTGCTGAAATCTCCAATGTTTACAATTTGCTTTAAGCAGCAACGGGGGAGAGCAGCAGGCAGGCATACACTTATAAACATGGTCTTTGCGTCTCTAAACCTCAGAGAAGAAGCTAGAGAACCCATAAAAACTCAGGCAACATCTCTTTCAGGAAATTTTTCTTACATGGCCCCACCTCAGCACAGGAAGGCAACCTTAGACTCCTCATCTCATCCAAAAGTGTGATTTTGTTCAAAACATCTGGGTATGTCTCTTATTATATTTTTAGAAAGCAATGAGACACACTACACAATATGTGTCTGTCTTCTTCCTTAGACTAACCACTTTACAGCAAGAATGTTTTTACTTCCCAGGTGTCAAATACAGTAGCTAGAATGTAGATGAACTAATTTACATGAATGTTTTCTCTTTTTTTGTATTTGAAGAATTTAGATCACTTTTGTTGTTCTACTCTATGATTATATGACTCTTACATTTTAGTAAAAGCAAATAGAATGAATTATTTCATGGTAGATATCAGTTAGAAATTTTATACACTGAGAAGTTACACTAGTTTTTCCTAAACTTTAATATTTATACAAATCACTTGGGAATTTTGTGAAAATGGTGATTCTCATTCAGCTGGTCTGGGGAGGGTCCTAAAACACAGCCTTTTAAGAAGTGCTCAGATAACACTAATGCTCTTAGTCCACAAACTGTGGTTTGAACCATAGTGAACAGAATTTTGTTTCCTGATACTTCAGTCTGAGAATTAGCATCTAGGGCTGATGTAGGGACATGCCATGTCAATAAGGGCCCAGGTGATTTTGTCTTTCTGGAAAAACTCTGATTTTTCTATTCTGATTGTGGCTTTCCAAAGTGGTAGCTGCCACATATCTGTCATAGTCAAAGAAAGAAGTACCAGGGACAAAAGAGTGTATGGCTGGGTCAGCCCCTTTCAATGGAGCTTCACAAAGAGCTCATCAAATAATGGTCACTTATACCTCACTAGTCAAAACTTAGTCATATAGCTAAAGGAAGGATTGAAATGTGACTTTTCCAGTTGGGGCTATATTGCTGATCATACAGAATTGAGGTTGACTTATTAAGGACAAAGGGAGAATGGATATCAGGTAGACATTAGTAATCTGTACTGGGAGTCAAATAAGATCATTATGGGTCCCTTGATAGTCACCCATGGCTTTAGCTTCTATACCATTCCTGAGGAGAAAACAGTTACCCTGCTAAGGTATGCATGAAAAGTGAGCTATTTTGTCTGCAAGTGCTATCTTAGCTTCCTGACTTCCCTTCTGGTCTGAAGCCATCATCACTCTTGGCTCTAAAACTTAGATATGGCTTATATCTAGATATCCTCTCAAAGCCTCAAGTGCTCATAGGTGGAGCTTTTTGGAGGTGGCTGGATCTAGGATGTGTGAATATTGATTAAGGATGTGTGGCAACTAGATTAGCTCACTGATTGGGTTAGTACAGTTCTGGGTGTGGATAATGGGAAGGCCCACCCTGGGCATGGGTGGCACCAACCAATAGGCTTGTAGCCTGAATGAAATAAAGGAAAGGGAAGCTTGATGTTGTTGCTTCACTGTTTTCTATCTGCCATGCCACAGACTGTTTCTCCTCTGCCGTACTGTACTGGGAGTCTGTACAGAACTGGGAGTTCTGTAATGCTGTCCTGTCTTGGAGCCAGGAAACTATGGGCTGAAACCTCTACAAACTATGGGCTAAAAAAGTACTTCCTCCTTTAACTTTGGATGTCAGGTATTTTGTCCTATCAATGAGAAAAAGCAACTAAGACAAAGCTGAAGAAAGATAAGGGGAGCCAGCTTTGCGTACTTTTAACACTTCTTTGAATGATACTAATGTTCAATGCGTGGTTTGGTTCAGGATTTAGTTGTATCTGTGGGCTCTCAGATGCCAGGAAAACACTGTTATATCAGTGCTACCTCTGATATCAGCCAAGACCCTGATTCAAAGATATAATTTATTGTCCCTGAAGTTATGGCTTATAAGTAAGGGAATGAATCCAAAAGGGATGTGCTATCTTCCTTGTTCGAGACCATTTAGTTCATTCCTTAAGTATCAGTGGAGTCACCCAAAATGAAGAAGTAATCCCAGCTCCTTGATCTTAGACTGGACAATCACATTATTTTCCTGAATCTTTTCTCAAGATTTCCAGGGAGGAGGCAGAGGCAATAAGCAATGTATGCTCCTGAAAAGGAGGCCTCTAAAAATTTAAATGCTAACACTTGTTTGTGCTCACAGGCAATGACAGAACACAGGCAAGGTGCTGTCCAAGGCAATCTCCCTGTGCTCTGAGTCATAGGGTGGAAAACAGGCAACATGAAAGTCAGAAAAAATAAGAAAGTCTTTTGTTCTCCTTCTCTTCTCTGCTTGTCTCCAGAAATTTATTTCTCCAAAATTTCTATGTGAAATAACAAAAAAAATTTGTGCATAACCAATAGACAGTGTGTATTCAACTGTCACTACTAGGACTTTCTTCTTTGAGAATAATTTATATAAATTGACCATAAGTAATCTTTTCAAAAGCATGTACCAACTCCCCATGATGAATATAAATGTTATATACTATAAACATGTATTAATCAAAATAAAAATTAAAAAAGAAAATAATTTACATAAATTAACCATAGTAACTTTTTCAAAAGGCATCCAATTTATTAGTATGAATTCAACCACCAGATTTTGGTGGGGCAGGAGAGTAATTTGTAAATCTATATATGACCCAGATATTGTTATAAATGGAATAAGTGCTTTTCCTACACATTTATTTCTATATTTCATGCCCTAAATATATAGTTCTGGTTAATTAAATGCAAATTCACCTCAAAATGCCATTAAATTTTTTAATTGCTAAAATATATTGAGGCGAAAAGCAACCACTGGTTACTAAAAAAATGATTGTTATGTGAAGGTATGCAGAACTTTGAATACTGAAAAGTAGTCCTCGTGTTATACATATTGAGTCTGTCTGCTGGGTAGTATCAGGACATTATATCTACAAATCTGTATTAGGCTTTGTCTATTGAGTTGGATTGAACACTTGATCCTTTCATGTGATTCCTCTCAAAGAATGCAGACTCTGGCATTTGTATCCATAAATTAGAAACAAAAAGCTTAAGAGTTTGGAAATTGAAAGGAAATTGCTTTGCTTTGGCTCTATACTCCCAAGTTGTCTGAAGGAATTGTAGATGCTGCTTTCATTCATAAACTAGTTTCTGAGAGTATATCACATGGGTGGGAACTGTTCCAGATGCTTAGATTGTAAGAGAAAATGAGAGACAAAAATGCCTACACTTACAAAGTTTATAATCTTTGTTATGACTTGGTAGGTGAGAAAAAATGCTAACCAAACTCTTCCCATGTGTTTTCTCAGCTAAATCACCCCCCAACTTTGGCAGTAAGATGAAATTTCTAGGACTAAAAATGTTTACAAATATCTGAGGAATTCTGTTAACCCATTGCTAAATTTTAGCAAGCTATCACTTGCTGTTATCTTTTTTTATTTCTCTCTCAAGAAATACTAAATAAGCTGTGAAAGCCTACACTCAGTGCAAATCTCGCTGTCCCCCACACCCTGCCAGAATGACTTCTGACAGCATAAAATATATTAATTTCAAAGACAATAGTGATCTTTTTGGGGGAAGGGTTTCTATTTCTCAGAAACTTCAGACAAACCTTTAAAAACAGTCTTAGTAGGAGGTTTATCAGTCATTCAGAGAGTGCAGTGAATTGAAACAACTACCCTCTAGTCCACAGAGACTCTTCGCACTGTTCTAAGAGGAGGGTGGATGATGCAGTAGCTGGTTCTTGGGGTGGGGAGCAGGATTAGAGGCTCAGATACACATACATGTATACATGACCTGCTTGCTAAATGAACACTGGCATCATCAATCATTTGGAATACAGGGAAAGATAACAAAAAACTCTAAAAATTTATTTTCCTTGCCTGTTCGTGTGGTTTCTTCCAATTTGAAACTATTTTCAATGCCCATCCCAAAACCTGTATTCCATCACTGAAGAATGCAGCTATGGCTATCTCTAGAATTTTCCTTCTTCCCCACTTTATTCAACAAAATACCAGTTGGAACAGGCTCAGGATTTGGCTATGGAGAAATAAAGCAGGCATCTAAAGACAAAGGGTGCAGCCCCTTCCCTCAGGAAATTTATTTTGTCTAGTTTCTCCTGTCATTCTCCTAGAACAGCTCCAGCTTTTGCTCTAGGGTTGACCTTATTGAGTACTTCAACAGGCTTTCTTTAGGATAAAGTTCTTAAAAGTCTCAAGTAGGACTCTGCTGGAATTCTGAGTATCTCTACAGGATGTACCAGATGGCTCCTTTTTAAGTAGATCATTTTCAAGAACATGTCTCTTTCCTGGGACATATGCATCACATGCCAGAGCTGGTACACACAACTCCCAGTTACATTTCAGTTCCCACTACCCCCTCAGTTGGCTTCCTGTATGTAGGACACATATGCATAACTCTATGGGGCATTCTGTAGTAGTTAGCTAAGACTCACACTGACTTAAGAGCCTCTTGGTCCAGCCTTAGTTTTGGGAGACAATTCTCCATGTTCTCTCATATTTTGGTCATTTTGTAACCAGAACCACTGATTGACTTTATTCTAGACTATCTTTTCAAAGATATTTGTACAGACAAGTGGTTTGGAAAATAAAAATAATATCTCCCTCCATACCTAAGGGCCAATCTGTTAATTGACCAGTCTACTAAACATAATGTCCCTTTTGGATAAAGCTTAGTAGGTTGACGGGCAACACATTACAAAAATGTTCATGTTCCCTAACCTTAGCACCCTTGTGCTGTGCTGCAAACCAGTTGCATACACTGTAGCATCCCACTGGCCTTTATGTCACTCTGTGAGGTGAGGCAGGCGAGGAGAATCAATGGAAGTGTGAAGCTCACGCTGCCTACTACACTGAGAGAAATAAAGTCACTGTCTCTGACCCACAAATTCCATGTCTGTGATCAGTATCCATGAAACTGTGGCCAAGTAAATTGTTACCTTGTAGGAAGGACAAAATCTCAACATTTTCATAGCTCATGACACCTAGTGAGCTAGCAGCTAAGCTTCCACTGCTGTGGCATCACCAGCAGTATATGCCCCTTCAGTGTCTTCCATTTCTGATCCTAGTACCCATGCAGAACCAATGCAGAGACACAGTAGACCTTTTTATCAAGAAGTTGCCTTCTTTGATGTTGCAAGAAGCCCCTAACAAGTAGATGTCCAGCATTTTGGAAATGAGCATGTAAGACAATATTTGTGATTTAGCAAGAAATTGGGGTATGGCTGGTCTTGGTAGAGAAATTAGGTGATACTCCCTGCACTGTAATCATTCCCTAACACACACACACACACACACACACACACCCCTAGCATTTGTGAATTTACAAATGACAGAGAAGCCAATGAGCCTGCAGCAAAAGAAGGTGCAGCAACACATCCTCTTATAAGTGATTCTGTATTTTCCTTGTCACCTACAGAATACTCTTTTCATGGGATAAAACTCTTTGTGGCACTTGGGGCAATGAAAACTAAATAAAGGGTGAAGGGCACCCTCAAAACAGGGGTGTGTGGTACCTATGTGGTGATCTGCTCTGTGGGTGCCTAGGGTCGTAGGACGACACCAACTCTCCTTTGCAGGATGGTTCCGACACTGTCTCCCTGCACAGAACATGGAGAAACTCCAGAGAGCAAGACATTACATGAGGCATTTCACACATAGTACTCCACATAATTTATAGATTATAGGATGTAGTCATGTATATTGTTATGATTTAAGATCTAGACAATACCTCTCCCCCAACCAGACTCTCAGAGAAGGGTTTTTGGAAAGTGATTGGATCAAGGGGGAGATATATTCAGCAGTGGGTTAATTCACGGAAAAGTTGTTAAGAAGTGGAGCCTGGTTGGGACACGTAAATTACTGGGGGAAGTGGGGCGTGACTCGGAAGAGTGTATGTTTCTCCTTGGAGCCGGCCAACTATGGCCTGGATCCTCTAAGGACTATAAGCCAAAATAAATGTCTCTTCTTTTAGATTGTTGGTGTCTGGTATTGTGTCTCAGCAACAAAGAAAGTGACTAAGACAATAGGAAATTTCCAAAATGCTGTTTTGACACGTTTAAAAAAAAAACTATCATGTAAGACCAACTATCTTGTCTTAGTCTCTATGCCACTCTTTTATGACTCCTCAATAAGATTTTGTTGAAACCTTATCATGTGTAGTTTTTATTATATTTTCCATCTCCTATTTTTTACTCCCTCTCCCTGAGCCTAGGTCGCTCTACCCTGTCTCTACTTCATTCTTCATTGCTGATATTACCTAGAAAAATCTTCATTATTAGGAAATTTATTTTAATAAAATTGACATAATAATATCTCTAAAAATTCATTCTTATTACACCAAGGGATGTTCGATTAAAGTAAATTCTGATATCAACACTTATTGGAAATGGGCAAGAAATCGACATAATATTTCACTTATGAATAATTCATAAGAAAATTATAAAAGACTTCATAGATATTGGAAAGTGGTTCTGTCTCTGTGTTCCTTTCCAAGCCTCAGAAGTCTCATAATTCATCTCTAAATTGTCCCATTGGCAAGTTACCTGTTTACATGGATATTAGTAACAGTAAGCAATTGTTTTCATTTCCTTGGTGCAGTCCTAAGAACAGGAATTGTGGTTTGGAAAGGAAGAAGAAGGAGAGGATGGGAAAAGGTATAGAGATTGGCTGAGATATGAAGAAATAAACACTTTTTCTTGGTCATTTTGCAAAATTGCTATTGAAAAACAGCATGTTGTTAGGCATATTGCCCAGATTTTTTTTTCAATCAAGAATTTTATTACTTGATTTTTCTCCTCATAAGAAACTGCTTGGGAGTCAAAATCTCTGCACCAAGAAGACCTCATCAAAGTGCTTGGTGCTTAATTATTTGTCA
Source organism: Dolichotis patagonum (assembly GCA_004027295.1). Lineage (NCBI taxonomy): Eukaryota > Metazoa > Chordata > Mammalia > Rodentia > Caviidae > Dolichotis > Dolichotis patagonum. Next base: position 24,174 of record PVJX010016099.1, read on the forward strand.
GACCAGTATTGCTACACTATGGAAATTAAACAGTGAAGTGAGTAGGCTGAGAAGCTTTCAGCCTGGTTCAAGTTCACACGTGAATGTTGCTGCTGGGGAAGCAGGGTGGGGAGGAGAGCCACCCCTGCCCTAGCCAGCCCATGACCAGACATCAGGGAGAGCTCTAAGCGAGCGGAAACACCTAGCTAAGGCTTGCTGCAAAGCTAGCTTCCACATTAGTCAGTCAGAGATGGAAGTACTTAGTGTTTCCACCATCCCTGCCCACATCCATAGTAGAAAGCTACTGAATTACAGCATTCATTTCTGTGGGCACCCGGGACTCCTCAGGTTTCCTTTGCACATCATGCTCCCTTGAGCATTGTCATTAGGACTGGAGACATAATTGTAGTCACCAGTGTAGATGAAAATGTGAAAAGCAATATTCAAAAATTAAGAATTCAAGAGACTGAGTGCAACCCTGTAATCCCACCTGCTTGGGAGACTGAGGCAGTGGGAATCTCAAGTTCAAGGCCAGTCTGAGCAATTTAGCAAGATCCTGTCTTGAAATAAAAACAAATGAATAAATAAATAAAGTTGGATCTGTCAGTAAGTGGCAGAGCATTTGCCTAGCATGCATGAGTCCTGGATTCAATCACTAGCACAGCAAATAATATAAATAATAATTTCAAGATGACAACACCAGAGTGTTAAATCAAATCTGAGACAGGGCCCACTCCATAAACCCATGAAGTCAGATCTGTCTGCCCTAGATTAGTTAGTGCGCTGGAGATAGACATGACTACTATGGAAACACATCTGTAAGGATCTGGGAGAAGCAGGGCCAAGCAAAAGAAGAAGGTGAACTTTGAAGGAATAGCAGCAGAGCCTTCAATGGACTCCATGAGTAGCCCTACATGGGCTCCTCTGAGGGTGATCCTACAGAGGCAAGGGCTAGACCCCTCTAAGCCGTATTGTGGATGAGAAGTCACTGGGTGCAGGCAGCAGTGGTTCTCTTTCACCAAGGGCTGATCTCAGAGTGAACCAGCCCAGCACTTCAGTCACTATCACTCCAGCAGCTAAGGACACACATGCTTTATCCTAAAAGGATATCTGAGCTGAGCAACTAAGTATCCACTCCACATCCCACCCCATCCATTTATGGCAGTATTTTCCATTCCTAAAATAAATGCGGCAGTTGACTGACCTACTGGGAACCACACAACAAGGTCACTTCCATAAAACAAAACCAAACATCAAGAAAAAGAATACCAGGAAGAGTGCCAGAAACTGTGGGGCCACTCCCCCAAAGCCTGGAGCAGAAGAGATGGGTTTTTCAGAGACCCAAGCAGGTGTTCTAGGAACTTAGTAACTTTTCTAATGTTTTTATTATCTGTATTTTTAAAAAATTTCCCTTTTTATGACACATTTTCCAAATGAGCGCTACTAAAGACTCAGAAGGAAAAACGAAGGACCAACTTCTTGTTCTTTCTGGGCTCAAAATGAGTAAGGGAGGCAGGAAAGAGGCAGGAGGGGATGGGCAGGAGCACAGTGAGAATGGAGCACAGACCCTTCTTGCCCAGCCATGGTCGTCTCAAGCATCCAAACACTTTGGATATCTGTCTTTTCATAATGAATTATGCCTGGCCTACAGGGGCATAAAGCATCTATTTTATATTTCTAACGCTGAGATTTCTGAGACAATAGATATAAAACTCTTATACTTAATAAGGATGATACATTATTATGCTAATAATTAAGATTTAAGATTATGATATGTACACCTTTGGTAGTACTCTCCATCAAATCACCCAGATCAACACAAGTAAATTTTTGTCTTGTTTTTTTGAGACAGGGTCTCACTATGCAGTTCAAGCTGGCCTTAAACTCACTTTGTAGCCCATGTTAACCTTGAACTCACAGTGATCCTCCTGCCTCAGCCTCCCAAGTGCTGGGATTACAGGCGTGCACCACCACACCCGGCCGACACAAGTAATTTTAGCAAAAACATAAACCATCTTTTTGTCTATCAGTAAGAAAGAAAAAGATGTCTTCGAATTCAGAAATTAATCAGTATAAAATTACATTTGGCTACTTTAAAATCACAAAATAAACTCACTAACTTGAAGTTTTATCTGTAACAAAAATCTTATGTTTTGTAAATTAAATTAGTAAATTTCTAGTGCACTGAAATAAAACATTCATTATTCTAAATATGCTTATTTTTATGAATAAGAAGCTTAATTATTTTAATACAGTATTCATAAATGGAATATAGAGTTTAAAAGGTATATTTTTCAAATTTATTTTTTTTTCTATTTTTAACACCAACTTTATTTTTTTTATATTTTTCAGATTTAGAGGGCTTTTGTTGTTTTTTTTTTTTCATACCGGGGGATCGAACTCTCAATCTCATGCTTGCCAGGGCAGGCGCTTATGACACTGAGCTAAATCCCCAGCCCTAGAGTGCATTTTTTTCATTTCGTTTTAATCTTGAGTTTTAGTCCCACACAATCTTTGCAGGTTTTCTGTGTACAACAATAAGTAAAAAGGTAAATTCTTGGAGAGGTTCCACTTTCTAGGGGCCAGAGTCTAAATTGTTACAGGCTCCTACCTCCTGAAATAAAAGTCAAAGGGAAGCTTACTTAAAAGCCCTTAGGCACTTCCTCCCTTATGCAGCTTGTTCATTGCCTCTGGAGACCTAAATTCTCCAGGACAAGGCAGACCCCCACCACCTTCTCCCAGCAGAATTGAGGCGGGAGATAAGAGCACCTTTAGCCCCCTGGACAAGCAGGCGTGACATGTCAATCACAGAGATCCAGGACACATGCACAGAAAAATAGTTCCCAGATCTTGCATTGGGACAAATCAGGAAATGCTATCTTTAGTCCTTCTGGAGCAAGATCCAGCAGGTTTTTGATAAAATGGCCTGAGGAATGAGACTACAGGAGAGCCACCATTAACCTCCTGCCACTGTGCTCGCTCTTTCTTAGTGGCCGCCTCTCACACTGCAGAGTATGTTTCTTTTCCTACCTTTAATAAATGTAAAACCTTACTACCTTTTTTATTTGTTTTGTTCACTTCTTTGTTCTGGACAACAGCCTAGAAAAAATCTCTAGAAGAAGCCTACAATGGCCCAGACCCAGGTACCAGAAACTTGATTCAGTGATAGTGTTACAAGCAGCTGAGCTAGTTAGAAACATTATAGACCATCAGACACAACTAGGCCCTCAAAGAAGCTGGCACATAGGACCAAATGTCTTGTGACCTTGGAAGAGACACACACATCTCTTGCTGTGGGCCAGATCTCAAAACAGAAAGCAAAACAAATGCAACCACGCCCTTAAATATAAACCTTAGGGATTAGTAATGGAACACCTTGAGAAGCCAGGAGTCTCCATTCCAGTCCCCTACAGGAAGAATCACTGATCCCTAAACAATGCTAGTTTGCTATGTAACTGACTTCCCCATTTGTCCCTGATTTGGTCAATTTTACCTGAACAATTAAATTTATTGGTTGACTATAGCTCTGTCCCACCTTGTACCCATCTGCCTTGTGAGTTCCCAATTTTCCCCACTTTAGACCTGCATCACCTCATGATTTTACTCTATAAAAATCCCTAGAAAATACAGAATCTTTGGCAACCCACTTGGGAACCCTTCTCTCTCAGACAGAAGCTTTCTTTCTCTCAATAAATATTTCTGCTCTTAACCTTCATTGTTTCTAAAATTCATTTTTTTATTATAGCAAAAATGAACTCATACTGGACATATGGTAGGTTGGGAATTTCGTTCCCCTATATCATTCCTAGCTTACAAGGAAGTTCAATAAATAACATGGTTTGGGAGAGAGATATTTTGACTGGAGAAAGTGTGTACATGTGTGTATGGGGGAGAACACCTTGAAATGTGTTTTACACAATCCTGTATTGGCTTCTATGGGCCTCCAAAGAACTTCTAACACCACTGAAGTATTGAAAACCTTTCACCTAACTACTGCCTGCTTTGCACAGGGGTGTTGTCAAACTCAAGATAAGATTATAGTCTTAGGAGCAAATAGAAAGGATTCCAAGTACTAACAGATACCTTTCTTGTTTACAATACTTTGTGCCTATCTGGACAAGAACAAACAGTAAAATGAGTGTCTGTCAACAGGAATAGCTCAGTAAAAGCAGTGTAGAAGTATGCCTTCTCTGTGCCTTTGGCAAGCATAGAGCCTCAGAAAATTTTTGTTGACTAAAAGAACATGGCTGCTATTCCAGCACATATAGTAGGTTCAAGCCTTGGGGAAGTTCTTGGTAATTGAGATCTACTTTTGAAAAGTCTTCCAAAAGATCATCAAGAAAATGCTAAACGCATAGTAACAGGTGATGTTTGTGGAGTGCATCTCTCAGGAAGGTAAAGTTAAAGGTTTTAAGTGTTTGGAGAAGTGACTGAATGTCTTGAATTCCATTCAAGTCTTCCCTGTAGCCACTGCCCCTGCCTGGGCTGTGGGCATAAGCGTCTCAGGTTTTCACGCCTTCCATTCATGACCCATGACCCGAGGCAAGATTTTTACAATCTAGGATAAAGAACTCACTTGAGGACATTTGTTAAATTATATAAATTTCAAGGCCTAGTACCAAGCCCTGTAATCCTGGCACTCTGGGAGGCTTAGATGGAAGGACTGCAAATTCAAGCTCAGCCTGGGCAATTTAGCAACTTAGAGAGACACTATCTCAAAATTATTAAAAGAATAGGGGAGGTGGGAACTGGGGATGCAGCTCAATGCAAAGGTCCTGAGTTTGAGCTCCAGTACCACCAAAAAAATGTTTTCCTATCTCAAAACTTAAAAAGCAAAAAATAGTTTGGAGATGTAGCTCATTGCAAAGGTCCTGGGTTCGATCTCCAGTACCACCAAGAAATGCAAATTCCCAGGGTTCACCCTCAGATTTACCAGGCTGGGGTGGAGATAAGCAGTTAGTCTATTTTTTTAAACCTAGGAAAACATGTGATTCTAATATCAGAAAGAACTGCTCTATTTTTAAAAAGAATATTTCTTTGAGGCTTGGCTACAACAGAAAGAATTTGTGTTTTGTTTTCACAGAATCCTCGACAAATCCCCTCATTGCTCCTTGGCATAGGGCAGGCCTCTCTGGAGCTTGGAATCTGAAGCTTCCTGTGTGTGGCTCCACCTTTTTCTCACTGGCTTGCATAGGGGCCTAGGAAGGGCCACAGCACAGAGAGGGAGTCTGCAGCATTCGGGCCCAACCTCTACTCAAGTCTACATGGGGCCTGGAGAGAGGGTGCGACTTGACTATATCCAGCCCACCACAATGCTGAGACTCAGGCCTGGTTTTTGTCCCTCACCGGTGTCAGCAGCTCACTGTGGGCAGTCAGATCCCCCTGACTCATTCAGAGGATGGCAGTTATCTGGTAGACTTCCTTTATTTTCCAGAGCTCTATCTTGTCATTTCTGCTAAGGACATGTTTGGGCTGTGTCCACTGGTCTGACCTCTACATATTTCTGGGAAGATATTTTGAGAGCAATATGGTGGAAGAGGCAGAATAGGAGCCAGAGCTCTTGCCTAGCTGAACATAAGACCTACAAAGGAAAGAGGTTCCAGGCACCAGGTGTTGACTGGATCAGTGACCAGCATCTTCCCAAGACTGGCAGAAATTCCTCAGCTTTATCAGAAATCAGACAGCCAGCAAGAGCAAGGACTTGCCAACCTTGATGAACTGTTTAGTTCTTTTCTATGCAGCTGAAATAAGTAAGGAGGGAGTACAACACACAGTGTAACCTGTTTTGCCTCTGTTTGGGCTTCACAATGGAGCTGAATTTTTTTTTTTTTTTTTTTTTTTGGTACCGGGGATTGAACTCATGACCTCACGTTTGCCAGGCAGGCGCTTAAGCCGCTGAGCTAAATCCCCAGTCACGGAGCTGAAATTTATAGACCATAATAGTCACTGAAATTGAATATGTCTTGGTTCATTTTCTGTTGCTGTAACTAAATACCTCAAGCTGAGTAATTTATAAAGGTTTATTCACCTTATTGCCCAAGCGCCTCCTGCTCAAGGTCGAGTGGCTGGGTCTGATGAGGGTCTCTTCTCTAATAGGAATTGTGCAGAGTACTGAGGTGGTAGCAGGCAACTGAGTTAGTCAGAGACATTATAGGCAGTCAGAGAGGGCTAGGCCCTCGAAGAAGCTGGCACAGAGGACCAGATGTCTGATGACCTTCGAGGAGACCCACACGTCTTGCTGAGGACCAGATCCCAAAACAGAAGACCCACACCTCTTGCTGCGGGCCAGATCTCAAGACAAATGCAAGCACACCCTTAAGTATAATCCTTAGGGATTAAGTCTGGATCATCTTATGCCCACTTTGCAAATTCCCATTTTCCCCACCTTTGAGCCATCTAGTCTCATGATTTTGCCCTATAAAAGTCCCTAGAAAAGACAGAGTCCACGGCAACCCGCTCGGGACCCCCTTCTGTCTCTCTCCAGACAGGAGCTTTCTCTCAATAAATATACTCTACTCTCCACCTCTGTTGTTTCTAAAATTCATTCTTCAATTTTAGAGAATATGAACTCAGACATAGTAGGTCGGGAGTTTCATTCTCCTATATCAAGGTGAGGTAGGGCTTTATGTAGCAAAGGGGGCACATACAAGAGACTGAGCCAAACTGACTCTCGCCTGTGTGCGGTTGAAGTGAGCACTAAACTGATTTTATAAGTCATTAACCCAAATTAATCTATGAATGAATGAATTTGTTTTTGAGAGCAGAGCCTTTACAATCTAATTCTTTCTAAAAAGGCCTGTCTGGTCCAACCTCTAAATGCTAGTGGAGATTAAATTTGAGCTTTGGTAGAAACATTCACACTATAACAGAATGGCTACAATGAATGTGGCTATACCAAATCAGGTGTGCAAATTATTGATCCTATTTGATGTTTCCAATTTCACATCTATTTAGGAAAGTCATTTTTGGTACAATTCAAATTCTTCTCTACGATTCCTCTTCTTGACTTCTAGAGAATCTTTTAGCTAACAGCGATCATTTTGCATTAGGTGATTTGACCAAATGTTTGACATGTAGTGACATCTTCCCAATCTCTTCCAGAGGGGTGGAAGAAAGTCTTTCTCAACTTTGTTTTTCATGCCTCCTAGACTAGATACTTACACACTGTAGGTGCTCAATAAATGTTACATAAACAATAGTTTTGCATTCAGGAAAATAACCTCAATCATGTGGTTATTATAATATCCAGCAATTTTTTATCAGCAGAAAGATAAGTGAAAAAAGAACTGTCAGATTGTTTTACTTGGAGTCTTGTAAGCATATACTATGGGAAACATTCACTGAAACAATAGTCTGGTTTAATAATATGATCTTTGCCAACTCTGTGTGTGTGTGTGTGTGTGTGTGTGTGTGTATTTTTGAGAGTGTTTCACTATGCAGTTCAGGCTGGCTTTGAGCTCACTTTGTAGCCCAGGCTGGCCTTGAACTCTCAGCGATCCTATTGCCTCAATCACCTGAGTCCCAGGATTACAGGCATGTGCCACCATACCTGGCTAGCTGATCATTCTTAAAGCCATCCTGGATTTGTTTTACTTCAAAAGAGCAGGATGTTGAGCATAGACATATGAAACATTCTTTTAGAGAAGATGTCTCAGCACTAAATAAAAGAGTGGCTTCTTAACACTGCGAAAGAGGTCCGGCTGTTAGTTTTGGCTGGGGACAAGCCCCGAGTTGTCTCCAAGTGGGGATGGCAGGATAAGATAAACTTGGCTGTATGAGGACATTGAAATGGTCTTATTTTCATCAGAAGCTAAATTCAAATACCCTCAAGAGCAAGAGTTGTTTTGCTTTGCGTTGAATCACTTTGCTGTGAATTAATTTGCTTTCTTAAATTGATCTTGCCTCTGTAGGTGACAGAATTTTCCAACAAACTGCAAGTTCAGTGGCAAGGCTGGAAATTAAGGTGATCAGTACTGCTCAACTGCAACCCAAGCCCTGCTTCCTGCACTATATGTTGGCTGGCATGTTGTGCCTAAGTTTGTGAGGTCCTGAAGTCAAAGACAAGGAGCCAGAGGTTTTACTTCACTTGCAGTAGAGTCAGTAGATCCAGAACCAAAACAGCACTTTCACTGGATAGCAAGACGGTGGTCAGCTCTCTGATGTGAAGATCTCAGAAGAGCCCTTTAGAGAGCCTTCACAGCATCTCTCTCCCAGTTTCTTTCTCAAATGCACATACAGAGACACAAGTCTAGTCCACTTCTCTCCAAAACCCAAAGCAATCCTTGAACACAGCCTGGAACTTTGGAGAGCCAATCTGGACTCCATTGATTCTCCCACATCGAAGTCCTGGGGATCACAGATCCCAATGGAGTTGAGGCCGATTGGTCAATCATTCAGAGGCAGAGGTTATTCCTGCTGTAAACATTAAAAACTGCCTTTAGGCGGACAATAGGTAAATTAGGTGGACTTTGAAAGCAGACACTCTGGGTTCAATTCTGGCAGCTGGCATTCCTGTGACTGCTTCCTGGTGCTTCAGAATCTTCCTCTTCACTCATAACATTTGAATGTAAACTTCAGCTTCACCAGCTACCCTGGAGTATGCAACCCAAAATCCTCGGAAGTCTGAGGCAAGAAGATCACAAATTCAAGGCCAGCCTGGCTAACTTAGTGAGATCTTGTCTCAAAATTAAAAACTAATTTTTTTCAAAGAGTTAGGGTTATAGCTCAGTGGTAGATCATTTGTCTAGCATGTATGTGGACAAGGGTACTATAAGAAACAGATGGAAGGAAAGAAGGAAGGAAGGAACAAAGAAAGAAGAAAGAAAGAAAGAAAGAGAAAGAAAGAAAGAAAGAAAGAAAGAAAGAAAGAAAGAAAGAAAGAAAGAAAGAAGAAAGGAAGGAAGGAAAACCACCAATTAAACAAAAAAAAAAACAAGAATAATGGAAACAAGGAATGAGCCAAATAAAAAATAACGAAGAAAGAAATAAATTGAGGAAAAAAATAAAGAAAGACAGAAAACACAGAACTGTTAAACATTCTAGCTGACCCAGAAAACTTCAAGGTTGTTTCCTGTGGCCAGGCTCTAGGAGTGTCTCAGTGGGAGATGAGATAGGAAGACTACAGAGGCCACATCACAGGTACTGTCCCTGCCGGGAATGACAAGATCAAACGTGCTTTACCTTCTTTGGAGCAGCTGTCTGGAGAAGTGATTGGAAGCAAGCCACTGGTGGTGACGGCTAGACTAAGGCAGTGAGGGTGAAAAAGGGGAGATGATATGAGAGACATTATAGAGTAAGAGTTGAAAGTCAGTCATCAAGTTTTGATAGAGGAAAAATGGAGGTCAGGGTAATTTTCAACCTGAGTCTTGGGGAACATAGGGGCATTGTTTACTTAAAAGGGAAACCCAGGAAGGAAGGTAATAATGTGATGGACTCAATAACAGACTCTTAACTATTTTTCTTGGATCTGGGTCATTATAGATACAGGCCTCACCTTCTGATTTCAGGATAATTTCCTTTCATTTGCTTCCCTGGTGAGTGGCTTAGTTAACAATTAACTGTAAGAGGGAAAACACAACATGCAAGCTCAATTTTCCAAATGATTACCTCACAGTAAAGCATAAAGTAACATACTTGTCAAGTGGAAGAGACATGTGCATGCTCTCTGCACTTGGCCTGTGTAATTCATCTTTGGACGTGTGTCATGGCCTAATTAGTACTTACTTTATTTTTATGGTTAGGTAGTGGGGCTCAGTAGGGCCTTGCTGAAATAACAATTACCTTATCTGTAAGCCCAGACTGTAGATGTGGGTACAATAAAGTTCTAGGAACTCAGGGACATGTGCACACAGGTTGATAAGTCTCTGCCAAACATCTGGTGGGTATTTTAGATAGGGTTCTCATAAGGCCTCTACTAACCTTTACAAAAGGCAAGAGCATCTATGATAGAAGGATAGGCCCACGGGAACATGGTTTAGCCAGTGGTCAGTATGTTTGGTGAATACAGCCTAAACAGCCTGGGAAAGGAAATGTGAGCTGGATTTTAGCCTCCACTGCTCCCCTCAAGTGCTCCCTCTTGTTTGGAGTAGCTGAGCCACAGTGTGAGGCAACCCCAATGCCTCAGATAACAACCCTTAACCCACTTGAAGGGAACTCATAGGATGGCCCAGAATTAAGAGCCTGCTTTTGGAGATTGCAAAATCTTTTCTAACAAAGAACAATGTAAAGAATTTTGAATACTCACTATGTATACTTTGGTAAAATGTGAAAGTGTTTATTGAATAAATGATAAACAAATGAAAGAATCTGTCTCTATGTATAATATTATAGGAGACTCAGATGTGACAGAGATGGGTAGTGAGGCTCTCTTAAGCTCCATTAGAAAGAGAAGTTCTGTTTCCTAAAAGTTCCAAAGTTCTAAGGTTTAATCACATTGGATCAAGTGACCACCCTTGAGCCAATGTCTGCAGTCAAAATAAAGAACTACTCCAGATAATTTCTCAATCTTTTCAGAACTCCCTATGGTAAACAGATTTAAAATGGCTACCCTTGTTCTTATTTCCTGGTCTTCATGCCTTGTGCATTTTCCTTTTCTTGAGTGTAGGTGCAACTTTGGATGAATAGAATATAGCAAAAGAGATGGTATGTCAGTTTCAAAGTTAAGTTACAAAAAGACTGAGACTTCTGTTTTGTTAACACTCTCTTCCTCTCAGAGACCTCTTTCTGAAGGAAACTACCTACCATGTTGGGAATCACACTATGGAGAGGCCCACATGGTAAGAAATTGATAGCTCTGTTTAAAACTTAGCAAGGACTAAGGCTTTACAACAGCAATATGAGTGAATTTAGAATAGATCTACCCCCAGTTGAGCCTTGAGAGGATTATGGGCTGGCTGACACCTTGTCTTCAGTCTCAGAGATACTGTGGGGAAAAAAATTACACAGAAAAGCCTAACACAGAATTCTAATTGACAGAAGCTGTGAGAAAGAATTTGTTATTTTAAGCCACTAAATATTAAAGTAGTTTGTTGCATATGAGGTGTGACAAGAAATATAGTGAATGTTTAAATTTTTGTTATATTATAGTAAAAGACATGTCACTGTTAATCTCCCCTCAAAATAGTTCTCTTCAATTTGAACACATGTATCCCATCGTTCTTGCCATTAAAGTCCTATGGAAGTCCTGTTTTATGATTTTAGTTGTGCTATCTTGGTTACCTCCATGTCCCAAATTGATTCAAAATGTTTATCTTTCATAGTCATGCTAATTTTAGGGACAAGCTAGAAGACATATAGTATCAGATCCAGTGACTAAGATAGATGACAACATACTATGATGCTTTTATTTGACAGAAAATTGCCATAAATTTTTTATCAATGAGATGTGATCAAAATATTCAATTAAATGCTTATGACTTAAATTAAATATTTTAAAATTTAATTTGTTATTTTTATTTATTTATTTATTTTTTAAATTTCACTTTAAAGGGGGTAAAATTAAACACAATGAAACAGAACGGGACATAAGAAAGCATAAATATCAAAGCTAGACAACCAGAGATCTTCACTATCTGTCATATTGTCTCTTGTTTTCTTACAAATGGTTGTCCTTATCTTTGCATATGGGGAGCTCATACTAAATAACATAGCCAATCTTTTCACAAGATGTGTAGTTCACTGGCTCCCACTTGCTAAGGGGGGGGGCATGGGACAGGGGACAGGACGACATGAGATATCTGATTCTCAGCCCACATGCCTGAAGGATCACAGGCAACCCCCAGAGAGGGGAGGAGTTCCTTGCTCTCCTGGCACCCTGAGTCAACCACATGGTGCAGGTCTTGAGGCACCAGGGTCTTTCCCCTGCAGGCCCCCTAAAGTCTGCCACACTCACTTGCTATTTCTTTCCAATGAACTGACCATTCCATTTCCAAAGTTCTGAAATGGCCAACAGACCACAGAAAGAATTCTCTTTAGGCTCCTGTTTGAAACCAGCAGCTACAGCAATCTGCTGGCCTTGCTCCAGGGCCAGTTAATTTTTTATTTTAAAGAGAATAAAACAAAATGGAACAAAGCAGATCAGAAAAAAAACAATGCAAGCAACACAGGATTTCAAAACAAGACAACAGGAAATCAACAGTGGCTACCATAAAGTCTATTGTATTCTTCAAAATAGTTGTCCATATCTTCACACTAAAATTTAATTTTGAATTGTTTAAATTTAAAAAAAATATTACAGTAAAAGATTTACTGTCATCCATCTCCTTTAGAGTTGTAGTATTCCTACTTGTTGTGAACACACTTTTTCCATCATTCTAGGCAATGTATCTTTTACTGTAAGAAGTTTTTCTTTAAATTTAAATATTTGCCATAGTTTTTGACCACTCCTGTAGATACTCAGTATAATCCCCAACCACACCACCATATAGAAAGAATTAGGGTGGGGACCACCTCACCAAACACCATGGCCTGAGAATAAGGAAGGCATGGCCTCAAAGGAATTCTGGTCCTGAAAATCACATTCATATCACATCCAATTTAGTTCTTTTTGACTGAATGTATATGTTTCAAAATTATAAAACAAAAATATTCTGCTGACAATTTAGCCACAATGGAAAAAAACTTTTTCATACAAATGCATCAGCCATACATTTGTACTGATCTGGCTTACGAGAAACTTTGCAAAACAACATAGTATGGTTAATGAGGTGTGGACACAGTGCCTGCTGTGGTTTTTGTCTTCTGTTCATCTTGTCAGAGGGGAATTGCTCAGCCCAAATTCAAAGTAACTTTTCTGTTGCTTGAGAGCTGGCTGCTTTGGAATTTTAGTTCCCATTATTATAGAAAATTTGACATTCTACCTGTTGCTAGCAATAATTTCTTTCCCTTTCCCAATAAACAAGAAATTGTATAGTCTAAGAAGAAGCTGAAATATCCAATATTGTGCTTTTGCACTTCAATTTTGAAATTTTATGTTGAGATCTTGATTAAAATTTTTCTTCTAAAATGTCCCTGAAATGTCCCTAAAATATCCCTAAAAAAGGAGTAGAATTCTTAATTACTTCAGTTGCTTTGGGATATGCAATATAGTGCACTGAATTCTCATTTGGTTCACTTTGGTATCTCCATTTACCATGCCTGGTTCATGACTAATACACTGGAAAAAAAATATCCTGCTGTAAAGTATTTGGTCACTAGAAAAAGTAAAAATTCAATTAAGTATTAAGGAGACTTTGGCTTAATACTAGAATCCAAGTTTTTTAAATGACTCATGGAAGTCACAAATTAGAGAGAAGTTAGGAAATAAGTTTAAAACCAAGAGAATTGAATGCCATGGGCACTATTTCTTAGGACCATGGAAAGGACATGTTGGTTTATGCAGCTACTACATAATGTGGCATTTGCTTGAGACTATATAGTAAGCAGTTGATTGGATTGAGTTTAGGGATAGTTTGATCTGGTGAGATGTAAAGAGCAACATTAAGGGATTGTTAATGTTTGTTTTCAGATTAATAGCTGCTCAGTAGGCTACTGACTACCTATAATCTTTCCATTAACATTGAGACCACATTTATTGAAAATACTTATTTCCAATCAATTTGACACTTTTTTGAAGATCTGCTTACTCATAACTGAGGTTTAAAAAAAATTTTGTCTTGTTTCTTGTCCCAAAGTCAGAGTCCTTAAGTCTGAGGGCATGGTGAAGAGTTAATGGGATCTCCAAAGAGCAGTCTTGGAAGGTTCTACCCAAGCTCCATGTTGCAAAGAGCCTTATTTGTATTTCTTTGTATATTTCTCCCCCAAAACTTCAAAAGCTAAAAAAAAGAGAAAATGTTTTCTTAATTTGCTTTGGCCTGTATTTTCCTAGACAATCAGAATCTCACTAATGCCAATAGGATAATACTTACTCAGCACCAACTCATCCATTCCAAGCATTCTTTCTTTCTTTCTTTCTTTCTTTCTTTCTTTCTTTCTTTCTTTCTTTCTTTCTTTTTCTTCTCTTTCTTTCTTTCTTTCTTTCTTTCTTTCTTTCTTTCTTTCTTTCTTTTCTTTCAAGTCTGATGCCTCCAAATCCTCCCAAGTAGCTGAGGAAGTTTCTGGATGTATCACCTAAGTCTTGGAATGCAGCTATCAAGAGAGCTCCTTTCCCTCCTGTGTGTAATAGGTTACCCATTAGGTCCCTCTCTCTTGCTTTGGAGACACTGCCTCAGTGCAGACATGGCCTAGCCCACCTGGCTTTAATGTCTGTCATATCTCAGAGCTGTCCTGGTCTCTGACTCATACTCCAGCAGTGCCCTCACCAGTGTGTTGCTTTGTTGGTCCATACCACCTGCTTCCTCAAACTTTTACCTGACTAAAAAAAGGTTTCTGTCTTTTGTACTTTCACCACTTCATCTCCCCATATGGTCTGAGAGATTCAGTAAAAGAGCAAAGTCCAAAAGCAATAATTGAGCTCATTCTGATATTGACCTCCTTTCCTGCAACTACATTGGTGCAAAAAACTACTAGGTGAGTCTTGGCAGCCTCACTAGCTGTAAGTCATGTCTGAAAACTTAGCAAAGGTAGTTTGAGCCACAAACTGAGACAACCCAGTTCTCACATCAAGAGATAATCAGTTTTTTTGTCAAGAGAGAATCAAGCTGGCACCATGTATTCTGGGAGGTTGAAGCAGGAAGACCATAAATTCAAGCCCTGCCTGGCAAATTAGTGAAACTCTGTCACTAAATAAAAAATAAAAAAGGGCTAGAGTTGTATCTCAATGTAAAGGTCAAGGTTCAATCCCCAATGTGTGTGTTGGGGATGGGAGATTAGAACCGAACTCACAACGTGAAATGTAATATTGTTTGACTGGATTCAAAACAACGTTGTATTCCTGTTAATAAAAGAAATTTCATGGCCAGTCATGGTAGTGCACGCCTGTAATCCCAGCACTAGGGAGGCTGAGGCAAGAGAATCTTTCAGACTTCAAGGCCAGCCTGGGCCAAAAAGTGAGCTCAAGGCCAGCCTGAACTGCATAGGGAGACCCTGTTTCAAAAAGAAAAAAAAAGAAAAGAAAAGCAAAAAGACATTTCAAAAAATAACAGCTCAGATGGGTGTAGTGGTACACACCTGTAATCTGGTGTGCACCACTTGGGAGGCAGAAGGATCACTGTAAGTTCGAGGCCAGCCTGAGCTACAGAGTGAGTTCAAGGCCCATCTGAACTGTATAGTGAGACCTTGTCTCAAAAAGGAAAAAAAAAAGATTAACATTGAATATGGGGTATGTACAAATTGTATTAATCAGCTTTGCATTACTGGAGCAAAATCCCTGAAATAATCATCTTAAATAAAAGAAAGATTTAGTTTGACTCATAGGTTCAGAGGTTCCAGTCTTTCATCAGTAGGTCAGTTGTGCCATGACTTGCATGGGGAGTGGAGTCCTGCAAGGGGACAACGGGAGATTTAAAAAAAACAGGACACATAAAGGGAAAGCTGTGGCTGGGTGGAACCTGACCTCTCTGATGGAGAGGCAGTGACAACCCAGCATTGTCTGCCTCTTTATTAATACACTGTAAAAATCGCTTCTCGGCCTTTTGGCTAAGATCAAGTGTAATACACTGTAAAAAATGGGGGAAGTGCTTAGCAGGCTATGAGCTCTCAGGGTTTTGCTGAGAACACTGAAAGTGAAACATTCTCAGAAGTATCTGTGCTACAGTTAACAGGGAAGAACAGCAAGGCCAGACACCCTCTGGATTGGCCTTGCTGTAGTCCCAATGGCTCCTTTTCACGGCTTGCCTCTGGCTCAGTCTGCTTCTCTCCACAACTTGTTTTAGACTTGTGGCCAGGTACTACACATGGAGCACGGAATGCACTGTACTAACTCATCTTGTAGTAGCTAGGAAGCAAGAAGAAAAAGAAGAGGGGCTGGAACCTTATGGTCTGCTTTAAGGGCAACCCCTCAGTGACCTAACTTCCTTCCACCAGGCCCCATTTTCTAAAGGTCCTACCCTCTCCCAATGGCTTTATAGGCTGAGGACCAAGCCTTCAACACATGGGCCTTTTGGGGGAACACTTAACCCAAACTATATCACAAACTAATTAATAATGTAATATTCTTTAATATTAAATGATCTTAATGTAATCTCACTTTAAAGCATTTTAGCTTGCAATGAAGAACCAAACTCTAAAATCAAACCATCACTTAGGCATTGCATTAAATTGCCAGGTCACTGAATCACTCAGAACTTGTTTCCTCATTTGCAAAATGGGAATGACATAGCCATCACCTCAGTGTTGTCATTAGCATTTGATGAAGTAAGGACACTGGGAACAGAGGAAGCACCTGGCTGAGCTTCTAGCCATTATGTATATGGTCTGTGTATATGTATTATGTATGCACCAAGATTTCTTTATATTGTAATACAGATATTCCAAAGCATTTCCATAGCCCCACTAAACAGTATTTAAAGCATCTATGAAAAGGCTGGTTGCTATCTTACAAAACTAGTCTGAAATCTTGACTAAGTGAGATTTCTGATTTTTTCTACTGAGCATATAGCATGCAGTTTGCTCAAATAAATAACATACATTTGTATAAACAGATTCCTAGCTTTTTCTGCAGCCTAGGACAGCTCCTCTCAAATTTTTCTGAGAGCATGCTGATTTGCTCCAGAATCAACCCATGCTGCATTTGCAATTCAGACAAGATTATTACCAGGCAGTTGGGGGTCAAATTCTCACAGTCAACTTTCTATAAAAAAAAAAAAATTCCAAGTAATTGAAATGGGAGGAAGGTACCCAGTAAAAGTCAGGGTGAATAATTTAGCACAGTAGCTGCCTACAGTTTCTGAGGCAACGCATTCAAAGCATTTTATTAGAGGGTTGACTAAGCCGCTCTTGTCTCCAGAGCATCCTGGCTTCAGCTCACCCATCTCATGGAGAACAAGAAGTGTGG
>PVJX010016100.1:0-41087 GCA_004027295.1 Dolichotis patagonum
TATAGCAGCACAATTTGTAATAGCCAGATCTTGGAAACAACCTAAGTGCCCATCAACTGAGGAATGGATAAAAAAGTTGTGGCATTTTTATACAATGGAGTACTACTCAGCTATAAAGAATGATCACATCGAGATATTTATAAATAAATGGGCACGACTTGAGACCATTCTCTTAAGTGAAATAAACCAAACTCACAAGTGTAAATACCATATAGTCTCCCTTGTATGAGATTTGATAAGAGTATATAGGACTTTATGGTAAGCATGAGTCCCCATCTCATAGCTTTGAAGTCTTTCAAAGTTTTCAATCATCAGTTGGAATGGTTTTATCCTGTTTTGTTTGACTATATCATGCGTGATGATATGAACTGCTGTTTTGAAGAAAACAAAACATTATGACAGCTATTGCTGATTTAATATCATCCTTCTTAGTAGTCCTACCATGCTTTTTTTGTTCTACTACTGTTGTTTCTATCACATTGTGTCTTATTGGAATTTGAATATGTGTGATAGTTTAAACAAAATTTTTTTTATTGTAAATGAGATATTATAGTACCCATTGATCATTTTCTGTTATTCAGTTCAGAAAGCCCTGTAATTCTTTCACTCTATGCATGGCTTTATACTATTGTGTTATGTTTGATATTATTGTATTTGAAACTATGTTCAACTATAGCAGAGTAAGAGATATGGTGTTAGCTACTATTGATGTCCAGTTGACTTAATGTAAAGTACTGTGTTGCCTATGTTGTCCTGTTCTGATCTGCTCTGTACTGCCCCCTTTTGTTTTATTCTCTTTCAAATAAAAAAAATTCTGTATTATTTCTATCCTTCAAATTTTGTTTTTTTCTCTAAGTAAAAAAAAAGTAAACAATCATTCCTATCTGTAGGTTTTTCTTTGCTAACAATTATCTTTCATAAGTAAAACACAGCTCTTATCCAGCAAAAGCTGTGTCTAAAATTCTTTTTGTTTATAAATACAGTACTCAGCTCCAGCTTCTGACCTCCCTCAGAGATCAAGAAGACTTTGCTAAATAAAGGACCCTGTGAATTTGATCATTAAAATCAAAAGACTCTTCCTGTGAGCCAGCAGCAGTGATGTGTGGCCTGGAAACAGAAATAAGAAGGCAATTCACTCTGCCTGTGAGCCAGGTGGTTGGGCTGGGAGACAAGAAACACACACACACACACACACACACACACACACACGAAGCAACTGGTTGATTCAGAAGAATACAGGCTGAGTTGATAGCAACTGAGGTACAAAAACAACCTCATGCTTGTATTATTTGATTGACTTTGCAGTCCTAAAGCTAGTAGTCTGAGCATGTATTTAGAGGACAACATTATGTAATATAGAAACTATGGGGATTTCCTTCTGTGTTGCTTTTGAAATCCAATTTTGTTCCCAATGTTTTGTTTTGTTCCACTTTACAGTTTTGTTTCCTAATTATTTCATTTTTTCAGATGTTGAAGGAAAGAATATGGCTCCACTAATTTCTCTCAGTCAGTTTGTTGCTTGTGTACAGCAATGCTATTGAATTTTTAATGTTGACTTTCATCCAGCTACATTACTGAATTTAATTTGAAACTCTAAGAGAGCTTTGATAGAGTCTTAGATGACTACCATGAGGAGTATCATATTATCTGCAAATAGTGATAATTTAACTTCTTCCTTTCTTATCCTCATTCCTTTTATCTCTTTCTCTTGTCTAATTGTTTTGGTTAATATTTCCAGGAATATATTGAATAAGAGTGGTGTTAGTATACATCTGTTTCCAGACATATATTGAACAGGAGTGGTGTTAATAGTATGAGATTTCATGCATAAAGATGTTAGTAGACATCTTTAGTAGAAATCATGTTCTTGACTTTAGACACAAGTTTTAAAGTTTTTCTCCAGTTAGTATGATACTGGCTGTTGGTTTGCAGACTGAGATTTTATCACACTGAGATGAAAACCATCTCTTCTGTTTTTCTCTAGGATTTTTACCATGAAAGAGTGTTAGACTTTATAAAAAGCTTTTTCTGTATCTGTTGAGATGAACATGTGATTTTTGTCTTTTGTTTTTTTTTTCTTTTTATTTTAAAGAGAATAAAACAAAAAAGGGCAGAACAAAGCAGATCAAAGCAGAACAACATAAGCAACACAGCACTTTACAATAAGACAGCTGGACATTAACAGTAGCTATTAAAATATCTCTTTCTCTGCTATAGTTGAGCCTAGTTTCAAATACAATTATATCAAAAATACAAAAATAGTATAAAACCATTCAAAAGATGAAAGAATTACAGAACATTCTGAACTGAATAACAGAGAATGATCAATGGCTACTATAATATCTCATTTTCAATAAAAAATTGTTTATACTATCACATATATTAAAATCCCAGTAAGACAAAACATGATAGAACCGATGGTAAGAGCATAGTAGAAGCATGGTAGGATTTCAAAGCAAGATTATATTAAATCATCAATGGCTGCCATAATGTTTCATTTTCTTCAAAACAGCTGTTCATACCATCACACACAATAAAGTCAAACAAAACAGAATAAAACCATTCCAACTGATGAATGAAAACATTGAAAGGCTTCAAAGCAAGGAAATGGGAAATCATGCTTACCATAAAATCTTATATACTTTTACCAATTCTTAAACTAGGGAGACTATATGGTATTTACACATGTGAGTTTGGTTTATTTTGCTTATGAGTATGGTCTCAAGTTGTGCCAATTTATGTATAAATATCTCAATGTGATCATTCTTTATAGCAGAGTAGTACTCCACTGTATAAAAATGCCACAACATTTTTATCCATTCCTCAGTTGATGGGCACTTAGGTTGCTTCCAAGATCTGGCTATTCAAATTGTGCTGCTATAAACATGGTGCACATATGTCACTGTGGTATGATGTTTTGATGTATTCTGGGAATATTCCTAGAAGTGGAATAGCTGCATCAAATGGGACTTCCAAATCCAGCTTCTTGAGGAATCTCTAGACTGACCTCCACAGTGGTTGCACCAGTCTACACTCGAACAAAGAGTGCAGAAGAGTTCCTCTTTCCCCACAGCCTCACCAGCATTTGTTGTTGGCAGGTTTTTTTTTTTTTTATCTTGGCCATTCTTTCTGGGGTGAGATGGAATCTCAGTGTGGTTTTAATTTGCATTTCTCTCATGACTAATGATAATGAACATTTTTTCATGTATTTATTTGCCATTCGCATTTCTTCACCTGAGAACTATATATTCATTTCTGATGCCCATTTTTGGATTAGGTCTTTGAATTTCGAGGGTCTGATTTTTTTTAATTCCTTATAAGTTCTAGACAGAAGTCCTTTGTCTGAGGGACATTCCATTAAGATTTTTTCATAAGAACCTTATAGAGAATCAGAATAGATGGTCTTTAGCTCAATATGATAAAGGTCATCTATGACAAACAAACAGCCAGCATCATATTAAATGGCCAAAAACTGAAAACCTTTACCTTAAAATCAGGCACAAGGCAAGAATGTCCCCTATCACTGCTCCTATTCAAGATAGTACTGGAAATACTAAACAGAGAAATTAGACAAGAGAGAGACATAAAAGGAATAAAGATAGGAAAAGAGGAAGTTAAATTATCACTATTTGTAGATGACATACTTTACATGAAGACCCCCCAAACTCCATTGAAAAACTCCTAGATATATAAAATAAATCAGCAATGTAGCTGGATACAAAGTCAGTACTCAAAAATCAATAGCATTCCTATACACTAACAACAAAAATACTGAGAGAGAAATAAGAGAAACCACACCCTTCACAATAGCTTCCAAAAAATGAAATACTTAGGAATTAATCTCATGAAAGAAGTAAAAGAGCTATACAAGGAAAATTATAATACCCTGAAAAAGGAAATTGAAGAGGACCTCAGAAAATGGAAAGACATCCCTTGTTCATGGATAGGAAGAACAAACATTGTGAAAATGGCCATTCTCTTAAAATTACTATACAGATTCAACACAATCCCAATCAAAATACCACTAACATACCTCATAGATCTAGAGAAATCACTCTTACAATTCATCTGGAACCAGAAGAGACCTAGAATAGCAAAGGCAATTCTAAGCAGAAAAGGCAAGGCAGGAGGCAACACAAACCCTGACTTGAAATTATACTACAAAGTTACTGTAATAAAATCAACATGGTACTGGAATAAAAACAGAACTGAACATCAATGGAATAGACTGGAAGATACAACCACAACCACAAACTCACTCAACCACCTTATCTTTGATAAAGGCCACAAATACCTGTACTGGATGAAAGATAGTCTCTTTAACGAATGGTGCTGGAAAAATTGTCTATTCATATGCAGAAGACTAAAACTAAACCCTAGCCTAACACCATGTACTAAACTAAAATCTAAATGGATCAAAGATCTAAATATTAAAACAGAAACACTAAATCTGTTGGAAGACAAAGTAGATAAAAATCTCAAAGATATAGGGGTAGGTAGAGAATTCATGAAGAAGAATCAAACTGCATGGGAAATACTTCCCAGAATCAGTCACTGGCACCATATCTTATTAAAGAGTTTCTGCATGTTGAAAGAGATTTCCAGCAGAGTGATTTTTGTCTTTTGCTCTTTTGACATTGTGCATTACATTTATTGATTTGTGTATATTGAAACATCCCTGTATTCCTTGGATGAATGCCACTTATTCATGGTATATAATCTTTTTGATAATTTGCTGCAATCTTTTTGCTCATATTTTATTGGGGATTTTGGCATCTAAGATCCCTAGGCAGATTGGCCTATATTTCTCTTCTTTGGTTGTGTCTTTCTCTTGTTTTTGTATCAGGGAAATACATGCCTTCATAAGTGAGTGAGAATTGCTTTTATTTCAATTTTATTTAAGAGTTTGAAGACTTTGGATATTAAGTCATCACTAAATTTCTTGTAGAATTTACAAGAATTCTACCGGGCATAGTTTTTTCCCATTCTTTTTGAATTGTGTTTCCAATTTCATTAACTAACACTGGTTGTTCAGAATTTTATTTTATTTTTTTTTTATCCAGAATTGGTTCTTTGGAAGAATAAAAAAAAATCAATAAACCTCTAGCCAGCCTTATGACCAAAAGGAAGAAAAATTCAAATTCATGCAGTAAGGAATGAAAAGTGTGAAATTACTACAGAGCCCATGAATATTCACAAGATCATGTATACCTACTTTGAAGATCTTTACTCACATAAGGTGAAAAACAAAGAGGAAATGGACAGATTCTCAGGTACATATGAATCACCAAAGCTGAATCAAGAAGATATAACAATTTTAATAGCTCAACTGAAATTGAAAATGTGATTAAAAACTCACCAATAAAGAAAAGCCCAAGTCCTGAAGGATTCATGGCTGAATTCTACAAGACATTTAGAGAAGATTTAATATTCCTCAAATTCATCAATGAAATTAAAAGAGAAGGAATCCTCCCTAACTCATGGCTAGGGGCAAGTATTACTCTGACAACAAAACCAGAGAAACACCCAACCATAATGGAAAACTATAGGCCAATCTCCACAATGAATATCAATGCAAATATTCTCAATAAAATACTGGAAAATATAATGCAGCAAATCATCAAGAAGATTACACATCATGACCAAGTGGGATTTATGCCAGGATGCAGGAATGGTTTAACATATGCAAATCAATATATGTAATATACCACATCAACAGAGCCAAAAATCAAAATCACATGATCATCTCAATAGATGCAGAATAAGCTTTTGTTAAAGTCCAAAACTTTCTCATGGAAAAAACCCTACAGAAACTTGGAATAGATGATATCTGCCTGAATCTTATAAAAGCAATCTATGACAAACCACCAGCCAACATTATACTAAATGGACAAAACTGGAAATTACATCTTTCCCAATAGCATCCAAAGCAATGAACTACTTTCGAATCAACCTAACAAAGGATGTAAAAGATCTACACATTGGAAACTATAGTACTGTAAAAAAGGAAATTGAAGAGGGTGTCAGAAAATGGAAAGATATTCCTTGATCTTGGAAAGGAAGAATGAGCATTGTGAAAATGGCCATACTTCCAAAACTTTTTCACAGATTTAATGCAATCCTGATCAAAATACCATTAACATACCTTACACAACTAGAGAAAACTAAAATTCTTTTGGCAACACAAGATACCTAGAATAGCAAAGGCAATCCTTGACAATTACGTTTCCATTTCACAAGGTAGGAGGCATCTCAATTCCTGACTTGAAATAGTACTACAAAGATACAATGATAGAGTTAGTGTGGTATTGCAAAATAAAATAAAATAAAATAAAATAAAATAAAATAAAATAAAATAAAATAAAATAAAATAAAATAAAATAAAACAAAACAAAACAAAATAAAATAAAATAAAATAAATGAAAGAAACAGACGAGGATATGAACAAATTAGAAGATGCAAACACTACTGTAAA
The DNA here is from genome assembly GCA_004027295.1 of Dolichotis patagonum. Classification (NCBI taxonomy): domain Eukaryota; kingdom Metazoa; phylum Chordata; class Mammalia; order Rodentia; family Caviidae; genus Dolichotis; species Dolichotis patagonum. Next base: position 6,476 of record PVJX010016100.1, read on the forward strand.
GATACTCAGCCTCCTTATATTTGATAAAGGGGCAAAATATGTTTACTGGAAGAAAGATATTAATAAATGGTGCTGGAAAAGCTGGCATTTCACATGCCAAAGACTGAAACTAGAGCCATGCCTTTCACCACACACTAAAGTCAAATTTGATCAATAATCTCAATTTTCAAATGGAAACACTAAATCTACTGGAAGACAAAGTAGGTAGAAATCTTGAAGGAAATAGGGGTAGTCAAGGAGTTCATGAATAAAATGCAAACCACATGGGAAATACTTCAAAGAATCAACAACTTGGATCTCATGCAATTAAAATGTTTTTTACTTCAAAATAATTCACCAACAGAGTGTAAAGAAGACTCACAGAAGGGGAAGAATTTTAGCCAGTTGTCCCTCAGACAAAGGCCTTAGATTTAGAAATATAAAAAACTGAAAAACATCAAGGCCTCCAAATTCAAAGACCCACTATAACAATGAGCAAACAATGAACAAACACATCTCAGATGAAGAAATACAAATGGCATATAACTACATAAAGAAATGTTTAATATCACTGGTCACTTGAGAAATACAAGTGATATGAATTTCCATCTCACTCCTGAAAGAATGGCTACCATCAAGATATCAACTGATGACAAATGTTGGTGGGGTTGTGGTGAAAAAGGAACACTTCTCTCCTGTTGGTGGGAGTGTAGATTGATGCAACAAGTCTGTGGAAATTAGTGTGGAAACAAATGTGGAAACTACTCAAAGAACTAGGATTCAAAGCATTCAATCCAGCTATTCCCATTCTGCATATTTTTCCAAAAAAATTGAAAATGTCATGCCATTACACTGCAATATATGTGCACCTATGCTTATAGAAGCACAATTTGTAATAGGTAAATTTTGGAAACAACCAAAATGTCCATGAACTTCAGAATGGATAAAAATGATGTGGTATTTTTATACAATGGAATATTACTCAGTTATCAAAAGATAATCTTGAGGCTTTTAAAGGTAAATTGGGGCAATTTGAGACTATACTCACAAGAGAAACTCACATTTATAAATATTGTATTGTCTCACTGGTGTAAAAATAATGATAATAATAAAAACCAAAAGAATAATAAGATCCAAATTGTACAATAGATATTGTAATAATGAAAGGGAAAGAAAGTGCTCAAAAGGAAAGAACAACTGGGATGGGGAAGGAGAAAATTAAGAAAACATTACATGTAAATAGGTATACAGTATACATATGTAACTGTATATGTATGCAAGATAAATTACTATACTAATAATCTCTGTAAGTTTATCAAGAAGAACTGTTTGTGTTGTCTTTGTTTGGCTGATCATTTTATATGCTTAGATCTTTTTTTTTTTTTTGGTACTGGAGATTGAACTCATGACCATGCACTTGCAAGGTAAGTACTTGTGCCTTAACTAAATCCCCAGCCCATATGTTTAGATCGTGAAATATGAGCAACCTATTTCTTAGGTAACAATATGCATTATATTATTTTTATCTTTTTGTTTGTTTTTTTGTTTTTTTTATTTTTATCTTTTTGTTTGTTTTTTTTGTTTTTTTATCGGTACCAGGGATCGAACTCATGACTGCCTGCTTGCAAGGCAGGCGCTTATGCCGCTGAGCTATATCCCCAGCCCCAATATGCATTATATTAACTAGTGTTGATTTCTTACTATTTTTGAATTTCTGTATTATTTTTAATATTCTTTTGTTTTGCTTAAAAAAAGAATTGTATTCATAGGGCTGAGAATGTAGCTCAGTAGTAGCAGGCTTGTTTAGCAAGTACAAGGCTTTCAGTTCAACCTGCAGTATCACACACAGAGAAAATAATAAATAGTATTTCTCACACTCAAAAAATGCCTTGATGATCCCAGGCAACTACCTTTTAAATGCTTTATGAGCACAATTCAATGAAGCACTGCAAAAAATCATTTCCCTTGATGTGTTTGATTTGCTCACTAAGAAATTAAAATGTTTATCCAAATTACTATGAATATTCTTCACAATAAGGAAATTCCATATTTCACACACAGAAAAATGTAAATTAAGGATTTTCATTGTTCTAAATTCAAGAACAAACTCATAGAAACTTTGCTTTCAGTGCTAAAATCTTTATGAAGTAAAAATGCATAGCTTAATAACATTTTTTAAAGAAATGTGCTTCCCCAGTAAGCTCAAATTTTTATTTTACTGACTTGAAAAATTTCCAGTTGTCATATATTCCCATCATTAATGCATATATGTAGAGATACATTACATACAGAAACAATTTTATAAGATATGTATATATAGTAGTGTTAACATTGTCAACTATTAATCTTTTTATAGGAAATGGATGCAAAAATATTTCTTAAGAATCTATTTTTAAAATCGAGTTACAAAGTTCTCTTGAAAAATCAAGGACCATTATATAAATTTTTCAGCTTTTTAAAGGACAGTGATTTTATATGTATGTTAACATTAATTTTTTTGTAACTGTCAAAATGCCTAAAATGTATAAGATTACTTCATATTTATAGAAAAAAAACAAATGGAAGTTTATTTGTATGGTTCCTGTTATTTGTATGGTTCCTTGTTTTTCTGACACACTAATGAAACATTATGTAAAATCATATCCACATAACTTATTTAAATATAAGCATAATATCAAGAAAGTATATCAATTGTACTATGCATAGCTATAGACATGAATATCACTTTTCTTTAGGAGTAGACATTTTAAACATTGTTTGCCTTATACTCAATGATTTTAGGAAATTTACATAGCATTTTTAAAAGACCTTATCAACATGTAAAAAGGTAACATGAAAGTTTGTAATTTATAATAGTTGGGTGTTTTCATACTTAATGCACTGTATCATCTGGTAGACTGCATTGCATATAGCAGTTTACATGATGTTTAGTCTTGAGCAATAGGAACTCAAATTATTAAAATAATTGTCAATATTCTCTTATGAAACAATAGTGCTATTATAGTATATCCATGTATTACTAGTAATATTATTTAGCTAATGTGTAATGTGAATATTTTTATTCTGAAAGACTAAAACCAAATGAAATAAAACAGCATAGAGTCAATCAAAACAAAATGATGAATATGGTACATGACTTTAAAGCAAAATACAACAGAATCAATAATGGCTACTATAATGTGTTTTATTATCTTCAAAAGAATTGCCCATACCATCAGGCATAATAAAATCAAACAAAATCATACAGAATAAAACCAATAAAAGCAAAACAATGGAAACAGTACAGGACTTCAAAACAAGACAGTAGTGCAACCACAATGGGTACCATAATGCATATTGTTATCTGCAAAGTAGTTGCCTCTACCATCAGACATGGAGCAATCAAACAAAACCAGACAGGATAAAATCAGTCAGAACAAAACAATGAAATCAATACAAGTCTTCAAAACAAGATAATAGGAAATAAAAAATGGCTACCATAATTTATTTTGTTATCTTTGAAATAGCTGTCCATGCCATCAAATATAATGAAATTAGACAAACTGAAACAGAGTAAAACCAAACAAAACAGAACAATGGAAACAATGTCGGTTTCAAATCATGATAATACATTAACAATGGCTTTCCTTCTCTTTTTAGACATGTCCTTTCCTTTCACTTTCACAGGATGTATTGTGCAATTTGTGTCCCACTAACTCCTTTCGTTTTTACGCTAGGGAGACAACCCCTGCTCACTCATGTGACTGAACTTTTCACCCATGAGCATACTCTTATGTTGTATCCATTTACCTACAAGAGCCTCAAGATTATCTTTCTCTATAGCTGAGAAGATTTCCATGACTTTCTTGCCCAGCCTGCAGCTGAAGGGTAGGCTACCTGCACTTCTTTCTGTTTCTCAGTCACATGGAGCATTGTTCTTTCTCCTTTGATTTTCAGTCTCTGAATCCCTTTTTGGGTTAAATACATTTCTTGTATAAAGCATACTGATGGACCTTTCTCCTACTCCATTCTGTCTTTGTTTCTTTTTATTGGTGAATTGAGGCCATCCATATTAATGATTATGGCCCAACCTTCTGTACCTCATCTCTGCCATGCTATTTTCCTGTCATTCACTGCCTACGTTTCCCCTCCATTTCATTGTCTGCCCTGTTCATTGAGCCCCTTCTGCCACTGTGACTGGAACTGTGATCTTTTTTATTTGTCTCTAGAGACCTTCAGTACTTTTTGTAGGGTTGGATTGGTGGTCATGAATTCCTTTAGTTGTTCTTTGTCATGGAAGTATCTTGTTTCTCCATTAATTTTGAAAGGAAATTTTGCAGCATTCATCTATCTAGGTTGGAAGTTGTTTTCTTTCAGGACTTGAAATACTGCAAGCTCTTTTTGATTTGATGGTTTGTGTTGAGAAGTGTTTCATGATTCTGAGGGGTTTTCCTTTGGAGGTAATCTGTTTCTTTTCTCTAACAGCTTTTAATATTCTGTTCTTGTGTTGAATTTCTGGGGTCTTAATTATTTTATGTCTGGGTGTAGATTTATTTTGGTTATGGATAGCTGGAGTTCTATATGCCTCACTTATGTGAATATCACTTCCTTTTCCTATGCATGGAAAGTTTTCTGAAATTATTTCTGTAAATAGACTTTTAATGTCCTTGGTGTGGACTCCTGCTTTTTCGCTTGCATTTATTATTCTTAAGTTATGTTTCTTTTGGTGGTCTTTCAACTGTTCAATTTTTACCTCCTAATTCCTTGTTATTTTTAGGAGATCTTTCTTTTCGTGATCAGAAGTTGCAACCTTGTCTTCAAGGTTTGAAAGTCTTTCTTTAGTTTCCTTCAGGGTGGTTTTGCCAGCTTTCAATGGAGTATTTGATTTCTTGGAAATCTCTTTGAATCTGTTTCATGCATTCTAAGTCTTTTTTATATTCATTCTAGGTTTCCCTCATTTTTCTATGCTCCTCTATTCTTCCATCTATGTCTTCTTTAGAGGTGCTTAACAATTTTTTATTGTGCTTTTCATTTTTCTTTTATCTGAGACAGTCTTTATGTTCTAATTTCTTTTATAGCCTCATGAAGTTGTTTCTTTACTTCAGTTGCTATTTCCTCAGAAACTTCAGGTGTGCAACTCCTAATCTTTTCTGTGTTTATGTCTCCTAGAACAGACCTGCTTGGGTTGGAGGTGAGAGACTGCCTTTTGCTTCTTCATCTTGACATATTCATGGGTTCTTCTGGATGAATGGGTAGTGGGGTTTCAGGCATTTCTTCCAAAATTGGCTACAATTTCTCTGAAGTGAGACTGTTTGATTCTTTCAGTCAGTGCTGGCTACCAATATCTGATGGTGTGCATTGGATGTGCTGGTGCAGGATTGTCTGCTGCTTTTTCCAGCCTGCTTGACTTGCCAGTGGCTATTGGAGTTCACACAGTGGTGGCACTGGCCCACTGCCTCCTAGCCGGTTACCTGTAGCGACCTATGATGGTGATTGTCAGAGTGTGCTGCTGCCTCCCTACTGAGCTGGTTAACAGCAGGGAGCCTCCACCATAGCTATTAGAGTACACCTGGGAGTGGGGCTGGCCACTGCATCCAGGATGAACTGATTATGTTGTAGCTTGGCATAACTAATGCCATCTTGTGCTCTGTATTTGACCCAGAAGAGTGAAAAATTACGTGGGGTACAAGTTCAATGAGAAAAGCAGAATGAGCTGTACTCACAAGAGAAAAATTAACTTGCTCAACAAAGAAGCAGGATATAGGTGTCAATCAAATATTAATGTAAGATTCTAACGGAATTGTTTCCAACAGGATGTATTTTGTGGTTTTCTGTTTTATAAGCTCTGTAACTTTCCAGTTCAGCGCCGCTCATCCAGACTGTGAATGAAACAGGGGCCCATAGGTGGTTGCTGAGCTCAGCTAATAAAGTTCCAAATTTAACAATTTGCTGCTTGGATTCCTATATTGTTCATGATCCCACTTCATTTGGGGCCTTGTTCAGGATGGATCCCTATTTAGGCATTTATAGGATCCAAGCCTTTCTTTGAGGTAATTTTTCCTCAGGGGGACTGCTGAGAGACATTATTCGCCCCCTATGAATCTCTTTGTTTCAAAGAGAAACCAATACCCCTGGACACTAAATTTGGAGTGAGCCATCCAGATTCTTACTGCTAAGATTGTTTTAGTTTATTGGATGTTCTTGGGAGTCTTTGGAGATGTTGGACACAACATTAAATTCTCCCAGATTCATTCTTGAAGCAAGACATTGGTCTAGGACCTGTCAGCCTTAGAATAGAATTAGTTCTTGGTGTCACTTTACAAACTGACTTAGTCTCTGTCTTTGTTTTGTTAATCTTGTTTGTCACCAGTGTACTGTTTATTATTTGTGTAAAGAGGCCAGTCTGCTTCTGCTTCTCTGTGGCTCCTGCAATGTGTTCTTAACCATTCTCAGGAATTTCATCAGAGTGCCTATTCCTATGGTAAACCTTACCCAAGGAGGCTCCAAGAACTTTTTGTGAATTTGAATGACCTGCTTTCAGAGTCTCTTGGCCTCCGGAAGGGCTTTTATCCTCTCTTTGTGTCAAGAGATATGCTTCAACTGTTTGAAAAATAATGGGGCTGCTGCAGCAGCAGCTGTTGCCACTGTAGCTGCTGCCACTATGGCTACTATGGGCACCCCATCCAGGGGCTACGGTGGTGAGAGGGGTATTCACCCCCATCTGCAAACGCCACACCAGTCATGTGCCCCGCACTCTGAAAACTGAACCCTGGATGTCTCCAGGCTCCCACTGCAGCACATAGATCTGTGCCCCCTCCTCCTCCCTTTGGGCTGAGTAATCAGCCTGAGCTAGTTGACTTAACCATTTCACGCCTGGCAGCTCCTGGCCCAGAAGCAGCAGCACAGGCAATGAGATGGTGGCAGCTCCCCCAGCCCGAGAGGAGCCAAAGCTGGAGCCTAAGCCACAACCCATACCCCATGATAGGGGTAATGTTGGCCTCCAGCTCTTTGGGGCCAAGAGTATGACAGAAATGTGGCTTCCCTGATGGGCACAAGCCTGGCTGGCTGCAGTGCACCTTTTCTGGGCTTCTGCCCCAGAACCCTCCTCTCCAAACTTCCTCCACCTGAAGAGCTTGCCAACAGCTTCTCCAGATTCTCTGCACTTCTGAGATGCAAAGTGGTTCCAGGACTAGATGGTGATCCAGATGGGACCCAGCCCATTTGGATCTCATGTTTCCCCTCACTAGCCCTATATAATGACTCTCTTGCCAGATAATTATCCCTCAATGCCAATACATAATTGTATGGACATTATTGACTAGGTCTCAAGCCTGTGAGCTGAACTGACTAAGGCCCTGGTGGCCCAGCTGGAAGCCATCCTTTTCACAGATGGCAGCAGTTACCTCCACCAAGGTACACAAGTGGCAGGAGCTGTGGTGACCACCAAAACTGAGGTAATATGGGCCCAAGCTTTAGGGTTGGGAACTTCATCTCAGTGGACAGAACTGACAGCCCTTATTCAAGCCCTAAGATGGGGACATAATAAATCTATAAATATAGATAGAGATATTAGATACACTTTTGCTACTGTCCATAATCATGGGGTCATTTATCAGGAAAGAGGACTACTAACCTCATCAGGAACAAAGATCAACAATGCCCCCAAGATCTTAGATCTCCTGGCTGCCATTTGGTTGCCCCCAAAGGTTGCCATTATGTACTGTTTGAGGCACCAATGAGAAGACACCTCAAAAGCTCATGGAAATGCCCTCACTGATAAGACAGCCAAAGAGGTGACACTAACACCAGTGGGGCCTATAATGCTCCTTCCAGCTCTCCTGCCATCAGTGCTATTCAAGTCATCTTATTCAAATTCAGACTTGTGACTAACCAAGAGCTTAGTGGCCCAACTCTGTCTGGAAGGCTAGCAGGCCTTGTATTCAGTCTGTAAATATCCCCTTGAAACACTCCCCATTTCGAATCAATTGTAATTTAATTGTATATGTACAAAATGTCTCTTACTCTCTCAACCAATATTTAGTCTCCCCTCCAGGAAATTAGTTTGCCAATACAAAAGGCCTCACCCCTTGTATGCATCTGGCTGTCTTCACTGGACCTAACCCTGAAATCTGTATCTTAACTCATGTTCTTCCCCAAGTGTACTGGTACTCTTGTGAAGGTGATAGGGAACATATGGGATTACCCAATGTCATGAGAAAAAAGAGGACCCCAGTCCTATTTCCTGTCCTTTTGGGATTAGGAATAGCCAGTTCCACAGCACTGGGAATCACAGTCCTCATAGTGGAAGACCAAAATTACCAGATACCAACAAAATGTTGATTACTTAGAAGAGTCTCTAAACTCCCTGGCTGAGATGGTCCTTCAGAACTGGCAAGGTCTAAACCTATTTTAAAACAGGTATGCCTATCCCTAGCCCTTGATGAATTTCCTTGTTTTTACACCAACCAATCAGGAGTTATTAAGGACAATCTTCATTCAGACAGCACCTAGCTGATAGGGAAAATGAGAGAGATCATCAACAGAGTTGGTATGAGAATTTGTTTTCTACCAGACCATGGCTGATCACCTTACTCTCAGCTCTGGCAGGACCCTTGGTTCTCCTCCTATTGGTCATCACTTTTGGCCCTTGCATAAATTGTGTAATGCATTATATCCAAGGCTGAGTCCTATTAAATTATTGGTTATACATTCCCAATAAGATTCACAAAATATAAATGAAAAAATGACTTTTAAATAAAAAAGATGATCAGGAATCAAGGATTTGTTTCACATATTAAAACCAGTGGGGAATATTGTAGCTTGTCATAATTAACACCAACTTGTGCCCTGTATTTGACCCAGAAGAGTGAAAAATTACTCAGGATACAAGTTTCATGAAAAAAGCAGAATGAGCTGTACCAACAAAAGAAAAATCAACTTGCTCAACAAAGAAGCAGGATACAGGTGTCAATCAAAAATTAATGTAAGATACTAGCTAAGTTGTTTCCATTAAAGTGTCTTTTTGTGGCTTTAAAAGCTCTGTAACTTTCCAGTTCAGTGCCACTCATTTGGACTCTGAAACAGGGGTCCACAGCTAATTGCTGAGCTCAGATAATAAAGTTCCAAATTTATCAATTTGGCTGTTTAGATTCATATATTGTACATATATTGCTCATGAATCCACTTCAATTACTGGTGGGAACCTCAGGCTGTTGGAAAACTCACAGGGGTGGGGCTCAGTCCAAGTAATATCAATCAGTGTGCTCGCAGTTAGGAGCTGCTGGAGGGAGCTGGCTGCAGTTCTGGTTCCAGAATTATCCTGCCCAATTCCAAAATGGTTCCTGGCCAATTGCTCTGTCCAGAAGGAGAACTGAATCCTCTGCACTCACCACCAGCCAGTCACATTCTCTCTATCTTCCATTTCCCTCCACCACTGCATCTATTTTCAAGGGCTTCCCAGCTTACCAGCCACCACCATCACCATGACCATGCATCTCCAGGATCCAAAAGCTCCTCTCACACAGTGGATCCAGTTCCTGGTGAAGGTACCACCAGCTACTGCTTTCTTCTTCATTTAAGTTTTTCTTTTATCCTCTCTTTTTGGGCTTCAGTTCTCACATTAGGTTCATCCTGGGTCCAAGGGATCCACTTCCTTCTTTCTTGTCTTCCCCATGATACTATATTCTAGCATCTTGGCTGTTTCTCTCAGAGAGGCTATTTACTCTGCTGTTTACTATTTTGCCATCTTCCAGGAAGTTCTAATATTATTTAATTACTCCTAAATTTTTCAAGAATGAGTTTTTCTATGGATTATTTTAGTATTTTTAAGCATAATTCTAGACAGATGATGTACTATAGATTGATTTAAAAGTAAATATGTGAGACATATGTAAATATGTGAGGCCATCAAGTAGAATTTATAAAACTTTACCATAAGAAATAATCAGAGAGCAAACAACCTTATCTACATTGCAATTATGTTTCTTTCTTTTTTAAAAAAATTTTTATTTAAAGAGAAAAAACAAAACAAAACAGAATAAAGGGTAGCAACAATACAGAATTCCAGGGAAAAAAGGAAAAGAACAACAACAAAAAACCCTAAGAAACTATTACTTGACAAATTACATACTGACTTCTTGGAAATAGTTGTTCAAATTACAAAGTTAAAACATGTAAACTAGACATTCAAACAGTGAGACTGTTAACAGTTTTGCTCCACAATCTTAAAAAACCAGCAATATAGTCATCCATCTTACCCACTCAAATATACATGCAATTTTATCAAAAGTGTGAAATTAAACACAAGACAGAACAAAGTGGATCACAAGAAAGCAATGTAAGAGGCATAAATTTCAAAACTAGACAATCGGAGATATTCACTCTCTATCATATTGACTCTTGTTTTATTCCAAATAGCTGTCCATATTTTCACATACAAGGAATTCACATGAAGCAACATAGTATGGAATTGATCTGAGCAGGATAAGGAGGGCATTTCAGGTCTTCAAGACCAGATATTAGGGAAGTCAAGAATGGCTATCATAGTGTCTTTCATTCCCCTCAAAACAGCTGTCCATACCTTCATGTGTGTTGAACTTAAACAAGACAAAGCAAGCTAAAATAACTAACAAAAAGTGATAGTTTTGCTTGATTTCACATCATGCCAATATGGAATCAGCACTGGGTATTGTAGTGTCTCTTTTTCTTCAAAGTAGTTGTTAATTTCAACATGTGTCATATAGTTGGTTCCTGTAAACTGTTTATAAGCTCTACACATGCATGAGTCTCTACATGTATATCTATCCTTCTGTATTAGAGGTAAAAACAAAAAAAGCAAGATAAAACAAAACAATTCCTAGAAAAGCATGAAGCAAAAAAGTCACATAAAACTGCAATACAAGATGATCTACAATGGTTACCATGATGTCTCAGCAGTATATAACAACATTAATGAAAACAAAGCATTGGAGATATTATAAGACTTCAGAAGCAAGTAATAATCAACCAGAGTGGGTATCTTAGTGAATCTTGTCATCTTCAGTGTAGTTGCCTATACTCTTAGACTTGATGCTATCAATCATAAAAGATTTAAACAAAATCAGTCAATACAAAGTAGCAATCTAACAACCCAGATTCAAATAAGATCAGTCATAATAAGACAGTATAAATTATAAAGGGCTTCAGATTAAGTTGATAGGAAATTAGGGATGATTACCATAATATGTCCTCTTATAGCTGACCATGTCCTCAAGTCTAGAGTAAGTAGACAAACTGGAACAGCACTTATTCCATACAAGCAGAGTTGTGAGAATAATGTAAATTTTAAATCTTGTTACCCAATTAACCATATCCTCTGCCTCTCTTTTAGACAATTCTTCCCCTTTCACTCCCATGGGGTGCACTGCTTGTTTTGGGTCCCACTGCCTCCCTATATAGAGCATCTCAATGGACCCTATCTTCTGATCTACTCTGCCTGTGTTTCTCTCTGTTAATATTTCAGGGCCATCTATATTAGAGATTACAGCCAATCTTCTCTGCCTTATTTCTGCTATTCTGTTTTTCTGCCATTGGTTGTCTATTTTCTCTTCCACTCCACTATCCTGTTCACTGAGGCCTCTCTGCCACTGTTCCTGAAATGCTCATATTCTTGTTCTCTCTCCTTAGAATGTCCTTTAGTATTTTTTGTAGGGTTGGATTGGTGGTCACAAATTCTCCAAGTTCCTCTTTGTCATGGAAGCATCTTGTTTCTCCTTCAATTTCTAGAGAGAGTTTTGCAGGATACATCAATCTGGGCTGGAGGTTGTTCTCCTTCAGGGCTTGATTACTTTACTCCAAGCTCTTCTTGACCTCATGGTCTATGTCGAGAAGTCTGCCATGATTTCGATGGGTTTTCCTTTATAGGTGACCTGTTTCTTTTCTCTGATGGCTTTTAATATTCTGTTCTTATATTGAATTTTTGGGATTTTGATTATTATGTGTCTGGGTGTAATTCTGTTTTGGTTATAGATGGCTGGAGTTCTGTATGCTTCATACATCTGCACATCATTTCTTTTTTCTATGCTTGGGAAATTTTCCTTAATAATTTCTGCAAATAGCCTTTGTAATTCTTCTGTTTTGACTCCTGCTTCTTTATTCAAATGCTTTATTCTTAATTTATAGATCCTCTTGTCATCCTCTAGTCTTTGTTTGTTTACTGCCTGCTCCCTTGTTACTTTTGAGAGATCTTCCCTCTCATGATCACACATTGCAAGCCTATGTTCAATTTTTGATAGTCTATCTTTGGTTTCTTTCAAGCAGTTTTGCCAGCTTTCTATGGAGTCTTTAGTTTCTTGATAATCTCTTTGAATCTACTTCATGAATTCTAGGTTTTTTTCTCTATTCTTCATTAGATGTTTCTCTCCTTTTGTGGTCCTCAATTGTTCTGTGTCTTCTTGAAAGGTACCCAGCCTTTCTTTTATTAATCTACTTATCTCTTGTTTAATTTGAATTAATATTTCAGTTTTGGTCCTGCTTATGAGGTCATGAAGATATCTCTTTATGTCCACTAACACTGTGTTTGATGTTGCATTTTTGGTGCCCTCAATGTCTTTTGTATTTACCTCTCCTGGATCAATGTTCTCATGGTTGGAGGCTGGGGTTTTTTTCTTATTTCTCTCTCTTGTCATGTTTTTGGTTCCTTCCATACAAGCATATAGTGCAATTTCCAGGCCATTTTCTTGTTAGTTAAAGTTCCTCTAGTGGGTGCAGGCTAGGAGATTCTGCCCTCTGCCTTCTGCTATCAGAGATTGAAGTTCAAGCACAGGCAGTATGTGTTGGCTCCTTCCCTCTGGGCCAGTCAAACTTTGCAGGTCTTCACTGCATCAGTGTGCAATGATCTCAGGGAATTAATTTGTAGTGACTCACTGGGTCCTGGCCAGGGGCATGGCCCAGTCCAAGCAGATTCCACTAATCCAGTTGGTGAGGGGAGCAATCAACTGAAGCCACTTCCTTATGGAGTTAGGGCTCTCCTGCCCAAATGCAACATGTCATCCAGTCGGCTTCCACTTTCCTGTGGGAGGGTCTTATTGCCATCACTCACCATGTGTTTATGCCAGTCCCTGAAAACTGCTAGGTTCCCAGACCTCCGACTTCAGCATGGCTGTGGTGCGAATTCACGGTGCCTCTGGGTGGGTTGCGTGCAGGGCTGGGTCCGGGCGAGCCACATGCAGGGCTGTTCAGCTCCATGCTCCAGTGGCTCAAGCCAGTTGCTTTGGTGTGGATCACTTGGTCAGGTGTCTGGCAGCAATTCAGGCAGCTCAAGGAGGGCACTGTGCTCGCTGATCTTAGCTTCTTTAATGGTAGCCCCACTACCTCATATTCGAGCAGGTTTTTTGCACTTTAGTTTCTTTGTGGGTTGTGAGAGTCCATCTCTCTCTGTTTGGGTCTCTCCAGGGTGTTATAGTCTGGCATTTGAGCTGTCTCTCCCAGAGAGGGTCCCCTCCTACTACCTACCAGTCCACCATCTTTGGACTCCCCTCTATATTACTTTTGTAAATTTTATTTTAGAGTGGGAAAAATTAAACATAACAAAACAGAACAAAACAGACCAGGAGAAAACAATGTAAGAGATGCTGATTTGAAAGGATGAAAGTAAGAGATCTTCACTGTCTATCATACTCTCTTGTTTTCTTCTAAATAGCTGTCATTATCTTCACACACAATGAATTCATACAAAAGAATAGTATTAAATTGATCAGAATAGGATAATGAAGGCAATTTAGGTCTTCAAAACCAGACAACAAGGAAGTCAACAGTACCATAATGTTTCTCATTCTCTTCAAAATAGCTGTCCAAACATTCATGTATGTTGAATTTAAACTATACAAAACAGACTAGAATCACTCTGAACAAAGAATAATCATATTTCTGGCTTTCACAGCATGACAATAAGGAATCAGCACTGGGTATCTTAGTGTCTCTTTTTCTTCAAAGTAGCTGTTCATTTCATCATGCATTATATAATCAATTGTCATGAACTGTTTAGGAGAAGTTCTATACATGTATGAGTCACTACATGTATACCTATCCCTTGTATTAGAGGGAAAACCAAAACAGAACAAAAACAAAATGAAAAAAAAAACAACATAAATTACTAGAAAAAGATGAAAGAAAAAAGACAAATAAATAACAATCACAAAGACCCCAAAACACTGAAAATATAGGCCTTCAAAACAAGGTGATATGAGCATTATTTTACATAACGATCTTCAAGAGTTACTCAGAGCACCATACAATAATATGTACAGTTGTTCCAATCCTATGAATGTTAACTATTTTGTTCCAAGAATTTACAGAATTTATAGCACAATCATCTTAGCTATCCTAAGTGTTTTTATATAATTTGAGATATTTTTTCTTTTCCCTTTCATTTTCTTTTTCCACATTTTCCCTAAGATATTATTTTTCCCCTTTAAACAGATTTTATGCTTCCACTGTATTTAGTGAGTTTTTTGTATCTTATGTACTCTTATTATTTCATACACTAAGCAGACTGTATGGTATTTATGCATGTGAGTTTGATTTCACTTATGGGTATGGTCTCGAGTTGGATCCATTTACTTATAAATATCTCAGTGTGATAATTCTTATAGCTGAGTAGTACTCTGTTGTATAAAAATACCATATCTTTTTTATCCATTCCTTAGTTGATAGGCGTTTAAGTTGTTTCTGAGATCTGGCTATTACAAATTGTGCTGCTATAAACATGGGTGCACATAAATCACTGTGGTATGATGTTTTCAGTTCTTCTTGGAATATGCACATAAGTGGAATAGCTGGGTCAAATGGGACTTCCAATCCTACATTTTGAAGAACCTCCAGACTGATCTCCACAGTATCTACACTCCCACCAACAGTACAGAAGAGTTCCTTTTTCTCCGCAGCCTCTCCAGCATTTATTGTTGGTAGTTTACTTTATGCTAGCCAATCTTTCTATAGTGAGATGGAATCTCAGTGTGGTTTTAATTTGCATTTCTCTAATGACCAATGATACTGAATATTTTTCATGTATTTATTTGCCATTTGTATTTCTTCATCTGAGAACTGTGTATTAATCAGTTATGCCAATTTTTGGAATGGGTCTTTGAATTTTGGAAATCTGAATTTTTAAAAATTCTTTGTAAGTTTTAGACAGAAGTCCTTTGTCTGAGGGACAGTTTGCTAAGATTTTTTTCCCAATTTGCAGGGCTTTTTTTTCACTATGCTGGAGATTTCTTTTGACATGAAAAAACCCTAACAGGATGTGATCCCAGTTATTAATTCTGTGAAGTATTTTCTGTGCAGTTTGATTCTTGCTTATGAATTCTCTACCTACCCCTATATCTTCAAGATTTCTACCTAGTACATCTTACAACAGATTTAGTGTTTCTGTTTTAATACTTAGATCTTTCATCCATTTTGACTTTAGTACATAGTGATAGGCATGGGTCTGGTTTTAATTTTCAGCATATGGAGAGCTAGTTTTTCCAGCACCATTTATTAAAGAGACTACCTTTCATCCAGTGGATGTATTTGTGCCCTTTATCAAAGATAAATTGGCTGAGCATGCTTGTAGATGTAGTTGTATCTTCTAGTCTATTACATTGATCATTAGGTCTGTTTTTATTCCAGTAATGTGCTGATTTTTTTACAGTAGTTTGTAGTATAACTTCAAGTCAGGGATTGTTATGCCTCTTGCCTTGCCTTTGTTGCTTAGAATTGCCTTTGCTATTCTAGGTATCTTCTGGTTCCAGATGAATTTTAGGAGTGATTTCTCTAGATCTATGAGGTATGCTAGTGGTATTTTGATTGGGATAACATTAAATCTGTATAACAATTATGGGAAAATGGCCATGTTAACAATGTTTGTTCTTCCTATCTGTAAACAAGGGATGTCTTTTCATTTTCTGAGGTCTTCTTTGATTTCCTTTTTCAGGGTATTTTATTTTCCCTGGATAGATCTTTTACTTCTATTGTTAGATTGATTCATAAGTATTTCTTTATTTTTTTGGATGCAATTGTGAGGATGCAGCTTCTCTTATGTCTTTAAGTGATTTTATTATTTGTGTATAGGAATGCTATTAATTTTTAAATGTTAAATTTGTATCCAGCTACACTACTGAATTTATTTATTATACCAAGGAGTCTTTCAATGGAGTTTTGGGGATATTCTATGTAAAGTATCAAAAGCATGCAAAACCATTTAAATGAAGCTGAGGATAGGATTTGGAATCTGAGGACAGGATAACAATTAGTGATCATGAAAGGTTAGAATTTTTAAAAATAACAAGGCAATATGAAATGGCAATCCAGAAGCCTCAAGATGAGACCAGGAGCAGCAATATAATATTAATAGGCACTAGTGAAAATGCTGGAGTCAATACAAACAACATAAGTAATAGGAGAAAATTTCCCAAACATGGGGAAAAATATGATATGCAGATAAGTGAGGCATAAAGAACACTAAACAATCACTACCAACATAAATCTACACCCAGACACACAATAATTAAGATCTCAGACAAACAACATAAAAACAGAGCACTAAAAGCTGTTAGAGAAAAGATACAACTCATCTTTCAAGGAAAGACCACTAGAATTACAGCAGACTTTTCAGCACAAACTCTCAAGTCAAGATGTGCTTGGAGTGTGACATTTCAAACCCTGAAAGAAAACAAATTTCAACCCAGACTGATGTACCCAGCAAAACTTTCATTCAAAAATTAATGGAGAAACAAGATATTTCCAAGACAAAGAACAACAGAAGAAATTCACATCCACAAAACCAACCATAGAAAGAGTATTGAAAGACACACTAGACAGAGATAAAAATGAGCACAATCTCCAGAATAACAGAAAGAAACCACCAGGTAGGACAAGCAATTAAATAAGAGGGAAAAGCAGAAAGCAAACAATTGGAACATAACATGGCAAAGTCAAACCAGTATGTATCAGTGGCATCCATAAATGTCAATGGCCTAAATTCAACTATCAAAAGAAATAGGTGGAGAGAATGGATCAAGACACATGATCCCACAATATACTGCATACAAGAACCACATCTGATCCAAAAGGAAACTCATAGATTAAAAGCCAAAGGATGGAAAACAATATTCCATGCAAAGGAACCCAGAAAAAAGCAGGGGTAATTATTCTAATTGCAGACAATGTAAACTTCAAACGTAAAATGATTAAAAGAGACAAAAAAGTTCACTACATACTTGTAAGTGGAAAAATTCAAGAGGAAGAACTAACAATTATAAATATGTATGCACCAAACACAGGAGAACCCAACTATATAAGACAGATGTTAATGGATATGAAAAACCAAATACACACGAACACAACTATTAAAGGGGACCTTATCAGCCCATTATCACAAAGAGATAGATCAAGTAGACAAAAATTCAGCAAAGAAATAATAGAAATGAATCATACCTGTGAGCAATTGGACTTAGTAGATGTTTACAGAGAGTTCCACCAAGCCACATCATAATACACATTCTTCTCAGCTGCACATGGGACATTCTCCAAAATAGACCATATATTATCCCATAAAACACTCTTAAATAAATGCAAAGTATTGAAAGTATTACAGGCATAATATCTGACCATAGTGCAGTGAAATTGGAAATTAATGGCAAAAGAAATTTCAAAACTTTCATGCATACATGGAAATTAAATAACAACCTTTTGAACAGTGGGCTACAGATGAAATTAAAGAAGAAATAAAGTAGTACCTATAATTCAATGAAAATTTGGTAACAACAAATTGTAATCCTTGGGATACAATGAAAGCAATCTTAAGAGGGAGATATATAGCAATAAATTGTCATATCAAGAAAATAGAACAAGCACAAATGAACAACCTAATGCTTCATCTCAAACTTCTAGAAAAAGAAGAACAAGTTAAAGGAAAAGCTCATAGAAAAGAGGAAATTATAAAGATTAGAGCAGAAATCAATGCAATTTAAACTAAAAAAACAATACAAAGAATTAATGAATCAAAAAGTTGGTTTTTGGAGAGAACAAAAAAAATTGACAAACTTTATAAACCTTATAAAGAAAAATAAAGAAAAAAACCCAAATTCAGGCAATAATGACTGAAAAGTGTGAAATCACTAAAGGCCCATGGAAATTCAAAAGATAATGTACACCTACTTTGAAAATCTCTGCTCACATAGAGATGAAAAAACAGAGGAAATGGACAGATTTCTAAAAACTTATGAACTACAAAAGCTCAACCAAGAAGTTATAGTAACTTTGAATAATACACTATCAGCAATTGAAATTGAAAATGTAATAAAAAAAACTTACCAACAAATAAAAGCCCAGTTCCTGACAGATTCATGGCTGAATTCTGCAAGAAATTTAGGGAATATTTGATTTCAATACTCCTTAAACTCATCAATGAAATTGGAAAGAAATAAATCCTCCCTAAATCACTGCTAGAACCAAATAATTCTCTGATAACAAAACCTGAGAAAGACCCAACAAAAAAGGAGAACTATAGGCCAATCTCACTAATGAACATTGATTCAAATATTCTCAATAAAATACTGGCAAATAGAATGCAGCAAATCATCAAGAACATAATACACCATGAGAAAGTGAGGTTCATTCCAGGAATGCAGGGATTGTTTAACATACACAAATCAGCAAATGTGATACACCACATCAACAGAGCCAAAACCACAAACCACATGGTCATCTCAATAGACTCAGACAAAGCTTTTGATAAAGTCCAAAACATGTTCATGATAGAAACCCTTCAGAAATTCAGAATACACAGTGTCTACCTCAACCTTATAAAGGCCATTTATGACAAACCAACAGCCAATACTATATTAAATGGACAAAAACTGAAAGCTTTCACTTTAAAATCAGGAACAAGACAAGGATGTCTACTATCACCACTCTTTTTCAATATAGTTCTGGAAACACTAGCCAGGGCAATCAGAAAAGATAGAGAGAAATAAAAGAAATAAAGATAGGAAAAGAAAAAGTTAAACTATCACTATTAGCAGATGATATGATACTCTATATAGAAGACCCACAAAATTTCATTAAAAGACTACAAGAGGTAATAAACAAATTCAGCAGTGTTGCTGGCTACACAGTCAATGCTCAAAAATCAATAGCATTCCTGTACACAAACAAGACCCTCACTGAGAGAGAAATTATGGAAATATCACCCTTCACAATAACATCTACAAAACTGAAATACCTAGTAATCAACCTAAGAATGTAAAAGAACTATATTCTGAAAATTACACTATGCTAAAAAAGGAGATTGAAGAGGATATTAGAAAATGGAAGGATATTCTTTGCTCTTGACCAGGAGGAACCAACATTGTGAAAATGGCCATACTCCCAAAACTGTTATACAGATTTAACACAATCCCAATCAAAATAACATTGACATACCTCACAGATATAGATAAAACACTCCTAACATTCATTTGGAAACAGAAGAAAACTAGAAGAGCAAAGGCAATTCTGAGCAATAAATACAAGGCAGGAGGCATCTCAATTCCTCACTTGAAATTATACTACAAAGCCACTGTCATAAAATCAGCATGGTACTGGCAAAGAAATAGATCTGAGGATCAATGGAACAGATCAGTAGATGCAAGTATATGTATACAGACACACAGCCACCTGATATTTGACAAAGGTGCTAAACATGTTCACTGGAATAAGGATAGCATCTTTAGTAAATGGTGTTGGAAAATTTGGTTCTCCACATGCAGAAGACTGAAACTAGATCCATGCCTATCACCATGAACAAAACTAATGACTAAATGGATCAATGACCTAAACTTTAAAACAGAAACACTAAAGCTACTGGAAGATAAGGTAGGTAGAAGTCTTGGAGACATGAGGGTTGGCAGAGAATTCATGAACAAAATGCAAACTGCACAGGAAATACTTCAGAGAATCAACAACTGGGATCTCATATTATTGAAAAATTTCTGCACTTTAAAAGAAATCACCAACAGAGTGAAAAGAAAACCCACACAGAATGGGAAAGAATTTTAGCCACCAACTCCTCAGACAAGAACTTATATCAAGAATATGTAAGAACCGAAAAACATCAAACCCCCCCCCAAATCAAAGACCCTCTCCAAAAATGGGCATCTGAGATGAACACTCAGTTCTCAGATGAAGGTATACAAATTCCAAATAAATACATGAAAAAAATGCTCACCATCGCTGGTCATTCAATAAATGCAAATTAAAACAGTATTTTGATTTCATCTCACTCCTTAAAGAATAGCTGCTATCAAGAAATCAACTGATAACAAATGTTGGCAAGATTGCAGGAACAAAGGAACACTGCTCTGCTGTTGGTGTGAGTGTACACTGGTGCAACCACTATGGAAATCAGTATGGAGAATTCTCAGAAGACTAGGACTGGCAGCTCCATTCAACCCAGCAGTTCCCCTCATGGGTATTTTTCCAGAAAAACTGAAAAGGCCATATCACAGTGATATATGTGCACCCATCTTCATAGCAGCATGATTTGTAATAGATAAATCTTGGAAACAACCAAGATTCCCATCAACTGCAGAGTGGATGAAAAAGATGTGGTATTTTTATACAATGGAATATTACTTACCTATGAAGAAGGATGATCTTTAGGCCTTTATAGGTAAATGGAGACAACTAGAGACTATCCTCATTAGTGAAATAAATAAGAATCATATATATATAAATAATACATTGTGTCCCTAGTGTAAAAAGTAATAAGAAATGTAGGAGTAATAAAACCCAAAATGTGTATTTGCTACTGAAAAAGGGAGGAAAAGAAAGGGCTCCCAAGGATATAATTGCATGTATGCTAAAGTAAGTAAGATGGATGACCATATTACTCTTTTGTTAGATCATGGAACAGAACTGTTAACAGTCTCATTGTTTGAATGTGTACTTTGTATATTTTGATTTTGTGACTTTAACAACTAATTCCAAGATGACAGTATGTAATTTAGCAAGTAGTGATTTCTTAATATTTTTGTTCTTTTCTTTTTTTCCTTGGAATTCTGTATTGTTGCTACCCTTTTTTCTGTTTTGTTTTCTCTTTAAATAAAATTTAAAAAAAAATAACAAAAGGACTGAAACGAAAAAAGAAAATTACAGGCTAATTTTTGTAATAAACATGTTGTAAAATTCTTCAGGAAGACACTAGAAAACAGAATACCACAAATTATTGAAAAAATCATACATCTTAACCAAAGAAAATTCATTTCAGTCATGCAGAAGTAGTTTAAAACATGTAATTCACCATATACTAGAAGTTAAGACAAATATATTATGATTTTAAAAAATGGAGAAGAATAATATCAAAAAACATCTATTCAAGATGTCAAAACCCTCATTAAAATGGGAAAAGAAGGTCCTTATCTTAAATTTGTAAAGGCTATATATGACAAAATAATGAACAACTTTGTATTTAATGATGACAATCTGAAAGTCTTCCAACTAATTTCACAGAAAAATAGCGATGTCCACTGTTACAAACTTGGCTTAGTATAATTCTCAAAATAATTGCTAAAGGAATTAGACAAGAGAAAAGACAAAAAGGACATGGGTTGAGAGTAAAGAAATTAAATCACCAATATTTGCAGAAGATACGATCTTCTGCAAATTCTCAGGAATGTCACCAAGTGAAGAGCATTAAAAATCAAATTTAATATTGTACCAGCATACAAAACCAACAAAAAATTAGCTATGTTCTACAATAGCAACACACTTACAGAGAGGAAAGTTAGAGAAATATAATTTTACAAATAGTATCCAAAAAATGAAATACTTGAGAAAAAACAAAAGTAGTGAAATTCCACTACAATGAAGTAATCTCTATAATGATGTGGAAAACTTCAAAGGAGATGGCAGAAAAGGGAAAGATATTCTCTTTTCTGGATATGCAGAATTAATATACCTTAAATGACCAACTACAAAACTATTACCTAGGTTGCATGCAACTCCACTGAAACTATCAACACCCTCGCTAATAAAACTGGAGAAAGCCATCCCAAAATTCACCTGGAACTGGAAGACATCTAGAATAGGAAAAGAAATTCTGGGACACATGGGCATGGCAGTGGTATCACAATCCCAGACCTCTGTTTATACTACAAAGCTATGGTGATCAATATAGAATGGTATTTAAAACATTGCAGATCAATAGAACAGAAGACAAGGTTGTGACTCAACTCTAGACACACTGTTACACAACCTGTGAAAAAGGACTCAATCTCTTCACTGGGGAAAAGACAGACCGGTTAACAAATGGTGCTGAAAAAATTATCCCACATGCCAAAGTTTGAATTTCACCACATAGATGTCACCATATACAAAAATAAAATCCAAACAAATCTAAAATCTCAATGTTAGAACAGAAACACTTAATTTGCTGGCAGACAAAATGCATAAAGTCTCAGTCTTTCTGAATGAATCCCAGTTGTGCAAGACACAGTATCAACAATCAACAAATTGGGTAACATTAAATTTAAAGCTTTTGGCACAACAAAGGTACCATCAACAAAGTGAAGGCACAGTCTACAGAATGGGAGAACATTTTGGTCAGCTACTCCTTAGACAAAAGGCCAACATCTAGAGCATAAGAAAAACTCAAAGTAAATTAAACACACTCAGATTTAAATAGCCAATTCTAAAATGAACAGAATCAGCTGCAAAAACACCCAGAGCCAATAAATACATGAAAAAAGTTCATCACTGGGGAAGGAATCTGTCCACTGCCATCCTACAGAGATCACTTTAAATCCCTTTCCTCTGCTGTAGCTTCAAAGCTGCTCGGATGCATCATCATGGGTCCATAAGACTCGAGAAGCCCAGCTACATCCACAATTCCCAACCATTACTTGGTCCTTCTCTTATCAAACAAAATCTAATTTTTTTTGTATATTTTAAAAGCTTGATTCTGGTGAATAAGAACCCTCTGTACTGAGTTTTCCCCCTCAAAAGTTCATTTACATTTTTTGACACAAGCCCCCCTTTTTGTATTTCTGAACTTCTAAAAGACCATGAAACCTATACCAGCATAGTTAGGTTGGCCTTTATTCCCAAGAGTAATTCTTCTCAAATTTGTTCTGAAATAAACCTGCACTGTTGAGGTGTTACCTGTTTGTTTTCCCATTTTTCTAACAATTGACCTTTACAGAAATGTAAATTAGAGAGCAAGAAGATTGTATTTCATCCAAGAAGAAATAGCTACCATCAGAGAGTAAAGCAATAGCAAAGGTTAGTGAGGCTATAGAGAAAATTCACACTTCTTCATTGTTGGTGTGAATGTAAACTCATGTCATCACTGTAGAAATTAGAATTGACATTTCTTAAAATCTAAAACTATAAATTGCACTTTACACAGTTATTCCCCTTTAAACTACGTTGGCACAACTGGTAAAAATTTTAAGCCAGAGATATTTATGTATCCCCATGTTTATAGCAGCACAATTCGTAATACCTAAATCATGAAAACAGTATCCATGTCCAACCACAGAAGAATCATTTAACAAATATTCAGTATTTCTACACAATGGAGTAACAGCTTAAAGAAAAAAATTTGAGACACTTGTAGGAATCTAGATGTAAACTGAGACCACAATATTTATGGAAGTAGATTAGATGCACCAACTTCAACATTGCATGTTACTATTACAAGAAAAGGATAATTAGAAAAACCAATGAAAAGGAAAAATTCATTGTTTTCTAAGTATGGCTTTGTCGACAGTTTCTAATCTATTTCACTATGTTTTGAGAGGTAATTTTGCATGATTCCCATTACTTAGGATATATTAAGATCTTTATTGGTGCTATGGTCATGGTCTATTTTGCACAAAAAAAGAAAATAATTCCCAGAACAGTAAAATCTATGAAAGCAGAAGATGAAAGGTTTTTCTCCTTTTAGGTAAGAGGAGTTGGATGTTAACATTACTAGGTAGACGGTCTTTCTGGGGGATACTGATGCTGATCGTAGTTTGACTGCATTCATGGTTATGCATCATTGTCAGTGTGTTAAAAAATATTGCATTTTACATTGTAAGTTTGTAAATCATGTGGTATGCTAATTTTATTTCAATGAAGCTGTTAAAAAAATTAAAGGGAAAACCACTCAAAGAATTTTTGCACATGTATAAAGTCTCAACATTATGTGTCTATCTGTAAAATTTAATAATTCTGAAGAAGAGAAGTTCAATAAAAGCACTGGTTGAAATTTGGCTCAGCTAGTGAAGAAGTCTCGTTATTGCTCAAAGTAATGTTAATGCATAATCCTTTTTCTCTTCTTAGAGCTTAGATTTTAAAAGTTTAATAAAAGAAACTAATTGTCACTTTCATTGCTTGACATTACTAGCATAATGTGTTGACTGAAAATTATATGAAGTTTATTTAAATAGATAAGTGTTTTCCATACAAAAAAATGACAATTATATCTCTCTTGCAACCAACTGTTTAAAAACTTCTCTCTCCACCAAGAAGAACTGGTCCTCAGGTTATTCCCTGTCTGTGGCTTGCACTGTGAAGTTCACTGTGCATCCATATATGATGACTGTGGATAAATGGAGACAAGACTTGAAGAACTTTTTAGATTGCCACTCTCTAAAACATAGGCCTTAAAAATGGCTGTGCACACATTTCATCCTTTGGTCCCTCTTCAGACTTCTTTACTTATGCGTTCTGAGAGGGAAATGATTACAAATGAATTATGAATTTCTGGTTTTAATGTCCTCAGTTTCCAACATCTTGAGGTGATAGTAATACCATACTAGAAAGATTAGGTAAGAAATTAGATATCTATGTGAAGAAGAGGGAAATCTACTATTATCCTCTAGTGGTACTGAACTAAACTCTCAGAACCTCAGCTGATACTCCAAACTAAAGGGATATATTGCTTCCCTTTTTTGTCTTACTATCCAGTTACATAGGATTATTTAGTAAAATTAATAGTTACTATACATTACTCAAGGCCAGGTGTAGAAAAATCTTTTGTTATTCAAATTAAGTGTGTCATAAGGTTACAAGATTTGATGAAGGAAGCTAATTACAACAAACAAAATTTGTGACAGAAGCAAAAACTTTGCAGGATATAGTTGGTATTTCTCAAGTGACATGCATTGTTAAAACTCCTACAAGGAAAAACACTTGCATTGTCCATGTGCTGTGAAACTGACTAACTGTGTCCTGCCTTCTCTCTGCCCTAAGTTACTGGTTTTGTGCATACAGCTGATCCTTCCCTTCTGCTTATATCTTTGCTTTGATAACGTGATTCTTCAAAACTTCAAATGATATTTTTTCAAACCCCACTTGCCAGGTCATTTTCAGAATTTATTTTATTTTCTTTCTCCATAAATTTTCCATTTTTATACAGCACCTGGGTTCTTTTTGCTTCTCTAATTCAGTTCTTCAGAACCTTTTTTTTTTTTTGTTTTGTTGCATGAAAATAATAGTCACGTTTTGTTTAGCAAGTTGAACTCAGGTTTTACTGAAGTCTCTCTCTTCTATTTTAGCTATCTGAATGAAATCTCTCTTCTGATGTACTTTCACATACACAAAAAGTCCAGTGAGTTACATTTTATTCAAACTGCAAATGTTTCTGAAAATAGAACAAAGTCTTTAGGCTTTCTGCTTTTCTCAAATCAACATACTGGGGTTTCATTTTGTCTCTCTCTTTTTTTTAAGATTTACAATGAAATACATGTGAAAACTAAGGTAGAATTTTTATAGGAACACTGACATTTGAATCATACATTCCTTGAACAGAATTACTATATATGGGTAAATCGAGAAGACAAATGTGTTATACAGCAAGGAGGATCATCTTTCAATGACTCTATCCATGGCAGTGAAGTTAAACGAAATTGTTTCCCTTGTAATGTCATACACCTGAAAAGCTCTACTCTCTCTTTTCTTTCTTTCCTGTCCTGACAAACTTCTGAAAACAAAACAAGCAACATTTTATGAGAAGGAAGGTAACGGTTGCAGCGCAGGCCAGGAGGAAGCCAATCACATCCAGAGAGTGGTACTGGTACCAGGTGAGGTTCTGGGCAAGAGGTCTCAGGTGCTTGGCCCCATTGTGGCGCATGACAAACTCGATCCAGAAGACTGCTCTGTCCAGCGGCTTCATAGGCTGATCATGGTGAATAGTTGATAACCTCATGGCATTGTCTTTATAGCTGAAGGAAAATTAAACAAGTTCAGAAATACTTAGAAATGTCAGAATGAAAATTTTAGAGCTTCTAAAACTGAAAGCTGAAAATTTTTTTTAAATGAATAAACATAAATAGATCAATTGTAAGGATGAAAATCAATTTAAAGACAAAATGCAAATCCTTGTCATGGTTCATCAAACAATTGTGAGTAACCTTATTATGGATTATAGTATTAACTAAAACCAGGAGTAAAATTTTATCCATAGTTTACTTATTAAAACTATAAAACTGAATGCCTTTCTTGAATGCTATACAGACTTTATTTGTCCTCTCTCTCTGTCTCTCTCTGTCTCTCTGTCTCTCTCTCTCTCTCTCTCTCTGTCTCTCTCTCTTTCTCTATCTTGAATGCAAAGAAAAATGGCAAGTATCAACCCTTTCAAATTTAGGTTTCTTCACATTTTATTGTCATTTCCTGTGACCAAGTTTAGTGATTCCTTTCATTCCATTACAGACTATTTTAAAATTTTACACTTGTTTAATACTTGCACCCATTTGTTCAATGAAAACACTGAAAACTTTCATCTTACACTACCACTTGGTTACTAATATGGCTTCAGTATTAGGAAAAATTTGTATTTCTTTACTTTTATTTAAGACTCACTGCTATTTTCTTGGCATTCATATAATAATTAGATTGACTCTTATAATTACTATATTAGAGTCATTTGATTAGAACGATGAGGAAGTTTTTAAAAGTTTATACTCACAAAGGGTTGTTAATGACTTTCTTCAGTGCATTTAGCAAATCTCTTGTGGATATTGTTTGGAAATCCAGTTTAACAGCTGCTCCTTTAGCCTCCACGTGAGCAATGTTATCGTGTTATTCCACAAACAAGGCAATGCCCACCATCGGGATTCCATGGTAGATTGCCTCAAAAACACCACTGGCTCCACCATGAGTTATGAAAGCTCTGGTTTTTGGATGACCTAGGATGAGGTGAATGTCAGAAAAATAATTAGGCATAAATGTTATAAATACAATGAGAAATGCACATTATGAGTTACCGAAAGGAGTAATATTTTATAGAAGTTCTGTTTTATGAATCTGCAATGACGTTACTTTCATTTCTCAGAAAGAAAGCACCTCACCCACTAGAAAGGAAAGTAAATGTTACCTAGCAGATCTGATGAATGTCTTTATCCATGAATAAAAGCTCATTGTGAAGGGTTCTGTGTGGATTAGAACTTGTTCTAATAAAGCATTTTTCAGTCACTACTTCTGACATAAAGACTGTGCAAATCAACAAGATGGGGCAAGAAAGAGAGTGTGATATTAACTAATGATAAAATTTGAATTTTTCTCATCAAAAATACCACATCCATAAAATAGAAATACATCACTGTAAATAAATCAATATTGATATTTTGATTATAATTTGAAAACTCTAATTTCTGTAGAATGACTTTGTTTAGTATTTCTGAAGCAACAGTTCAATTATAAACAGAGGACAACCCTAGAATTTATTAAAACATACTCCTTCTAGAGACAAGTACATTTGAAATGAGGACCTTAAGATTGATTCTAACTATACCAAAAAGCCAACTTTTATAATCCATTTTGCTTCCTCTAACACTAGAAATATGTATAGTGAAGTTTATTTTTAGTTTTGGTTTTGTGTAAACAAATGCACCCTGGTTTGTTTCATCTTAAGTAATCATCAGCCTTACTGCCTTAGGTTTTCAGTATTTGTTCTCCAGCATCTTACCAAGCAGGTCATTCTGGGGGATCCACTTGAACAACCGAGTGTTGGCTCCTAAGGTATCTGGTTTCTTGCCATCAAATCTCCAAATCACCTGTTCGGGTATAGATTTCATTATACCAAAAATTGAATTGTAAAATGTAAAGAACAGCAATCGAAGTGTCTTTCATAGAATAGATTTTTAAAATCAGGATAAGGAGACTAGATATTAACAACTACAAAAAGACTCATACAAAGAGAATACAATATATACTTATTTTATATTATGGTGGTTTGAATGTAATGAGGATATTTCATACATAGTAATTTAGATGAATCAGATATTATGTGTAAATTAATTATTTTAAAATTTGTTATGTTTTCATATGTTTTTCAGATTTCTAATCATTTGCCTCTTCATTGGAACACATGCTTATGATTCTCTCATTCTAATATTAATATTAATTGATGTTTAAAATGTCATTACAGCTTCTTCACAATCACTTGTGCCTTAGTCTATTATACTATTTACATGCATAAAATATCATTTTGATGTATAAAATATCTAGTCCATATAAGCAACCTTCTTTCAGATATCTACTGGTTTCCAGAAGTGCGTTTAGGATGTCGTTAAAAAAGTTTAGTTCAATATTATAGGAAAAATTTCATTGGCATTTGTGAAAGGAATTGTAATATTATCACTACTTCTAGGATTAGAAAGTAAATTAAGTACAAATAGTTGGTTTGTGATTCATAAATAATGTAGCATTTCATAAAAGGGCATATTTTTAAATGCTTAAACCTTTTTCAACTAATTCTTTCCTTTTCATGATGCTATATAAAATTTTCACAGCAGAGATTAACATCACCTGCTGTAGCCTAAACATTTCATTGCCCTTTTCTAATATGTGGCACTGGTTTTAGAAATTCCAAACTATTCTCCGAAACTGGGGCACCATTTACAAATATTTGAGTTCTAGTTGCTGTTGGAATGTTAAATGAAACTTCATATTCTTGGAAAAGTTGGCATAGGAGAGTACAAATCTTATGCACCTGACACTAACTAAAATCTACTGTGGTTCATAGTTACTCTAGAATTGAACTTAAATTAAATGTGTGAGAAATGTATTCCCCATTATATGCTATAGAGAGGATATCTAACAAATCCCCCAGACAGGTTTCTTTCAGTTTGACACTCAATTTTTGCTTTCATGATTGGGAGGACATTAAAATGACTGGATAAAGTCAGAGTCCTTGTGGAGAAAGTTTTATAATATACAGGTACCACTAAAAGAGAAGAGGCCATTTCCACACTATTATTAAGATCTTCCCGATTCAGATGTGGGCAGGACTCACATAGATTAAGTTTTCTTTTTTAATTAACATGTCTGAGTGGTCCAGGGATCCTCAATTCACTACTCTTGCCTTTCTATTCTAGAAAATCCTCCTTAAAGATACAATAAAAAAAGTCTATTTCAAAATTTGAATACATAAAAAAGAGATAACATGAAAATCATAAACTGTATGATTTGTCTTTTTCAATACTTGCTTCATGTCATTGTGATAGTGCATTTTTCAGTAAAATTTAACTCTTTCTATAACATTGCTCATGTATACAGTGATCTCAACAATCCTATAGGAAAATATGATCTAGTTTCTGAAATCAGATCTCTGCAGAATTTCATGATTTCCCTAGTGGATGCTGCCATCGAGTCACTTTGCCAACTTCTTGAGGAATCTGTCCCAGGGCTGAAGCAATCGCATTGGCTGTTGCTTCTGACATGTCACTGACCATGGACCCCAGGGAAAACACCACAGTGCCATGGTCTCCAGAGCTCTGCACAAAGTTTTCCATTTCCTGTGAAGAAAGAATTGCTTCCATCAGAAAAAAAGACAAGAGAACAACAAGTATTATGGAATACAGTGTAATTAAAGAAAATGAAAATGATACAATCAAGAATGAATGACAATTAGAGAGTCTAGTAAAACTTTTGTAAGACAAAGCTCTCCATCTTCAGCATTTCAGGTGTAGATGAACAAGCAATAATGTTAATGATGCTTGTGGAATCAATGCTCCAAACAATTATTTCTTGAACAACTAAAGCTTTGCATTTAATGTATATTAATAACCTTTTTTAGAAAGTCTTTATTCTCATTAATGTTTCCATTTAATCCTATACAGAGTGAATTTATTTCTTTTCTTTTCCTGCTTAGTTTCACCACACATTCATATTATGGTTGATTTATAGTTACTGAAGAATACTTTGGTGGTACAATTTTAGATGTATGATATACATACACACGGGTTATTTAATCTGAAATTTCCTTATGGCTGATATAGTGTTACCAATGTCTCTTTGGTAAAACAATTGTGATAGTGTGTTAGGTACACAACTTCATTTTTAATCATTTCCTAAATTTGGAGGTTAAAGTTATTTCCAAGTTTAGTTTTCATAAATAATTACTATAAAGATGAGTTTATACATCTGGATTATTTTTTCACATATTTGGTAATGAGTATATATTTGGCTAAGGTATCAATGATTTCAAAGTGTATCAATGTTAAAACTTGAAACAAGTTTGTTCATTTCTAGTGTGTACATGTAATGAGAGCTATTGTTAGCAATTTTCTCATAACAGTGCTTTTCATTGTTCTTTTATCTTCTTTCTCTGCTTCTTCTATTTGCTATTGCTACTAACGTTGTTATATTTTAATTAGAATAACACTAAATATAGATATATTGTTTAGTACACACATCAATAATGTTTGACTTCTGAAATTCTTGCACTTTCTAAATGAATGGCAATTAACAGGACATTGGGTTTTCTCCATATTATCACATTTAGATTTTCTATTGCTGTCGAAATGAACAGAAAGGATTTCTTAAATAAAGGATTTCTTAAAACATCACATTCCTGGAGCAATAATGATAGCTTCATTTCTATATATATCTTGGAAGTATAATATCAATTTAAAATACATTAGACATTTGTGTCCTTTCATAAGTAATGTCACTCTTTGAAACATGAGAGTGCATGATTCTCTTGAACTCTTCAACTTGATTTTCAGAGAAATCATAGGAACTATGAGTAGTTTAGCTCATATATTGTGGAATTTTCTCTGTACTTTCTCTGCCAGCTCATGTTGATACCATGATTGTATCAGAGGAGGAAACTTTACTCAGGTATCTTGCTGCCGTGGCATAGGATAATAAATATCTGTTTTAAGAAAATAATTCAGCCTTTTTGTATCATAAGCTGTAAAATTCTACTACATGAAAGGAAGATGGTTTTAAATCTGTGTGCAAGACAAGGTGATCTGAAGTTTCTCAGCAATTGTTGCTGTGGGTGCACAAGCTCTGCATGGCTCAGTATTCTCCTTCATAATCTAAAATACTAATAAGGAGCTTCAGAGGATCATAAAATACTTCCTTATTTTATCTTGTTCAAATTTTTGCCTGAACCAAGGTATTTACTTCTAAACAAGACTATAGAATTGCTTTTCGTTGTGTCTTTACTTGAGATTATTATTCTAAACTGTTGGAATTTCAGATCCCATTAAATGATTTTGCATGTAAAATACCACTTAGTTCTGGGGACATAGCTCAGTGACACAGCGCCTGCCTGACAAGTGCAAGGAACTCAGTTTGATACCTGGTATGAAAATAAATAAATAAATTTCTAACCTCACAAATATTATGCAATTAGTATCAGAAAAGTATACTAATAGCATCAATTGACTCCCACATCCCCCATTAATGCTGGACCATTGAATTAATGCCAAAGAAATTTTCTTTAAAATGTTTTAAACTTTATTTCCACAAAACTAAGCATTAAGTTGCATTTTGAATAGAGGAGTACCTGTTTCATTTGGATGAATACCTTTATTTGTATTTCTGTAATGTGTTGCCTGAACTCTTACAGCTCCGTTCTAAATGCTTCCCATTTCTACTACTCCAAATCTTAACAATCTAATCCATTGATGACATCTTCATGCATACTTTTAATAAAGGAAATCTGATTATCTTTCTCTAGCTCAGTTTTTTTCTATGTCACCAATGGTTTCATTAAATATTTCTCACTTTATTATCTGATTCTAAGTTAGCTACCTAGCAAATCAAGCATCTTGATGATATAAGCTTGCAGCTCTTGAGATGTCTTCTTTATTACTTTAACAGCTGCTCTGTTTTGTATCTTTGGTGACTTCTCATCACTTGACCTATTCCTGCACCTTGTTGACTTTTTATTATTTTCAGTTTTCATGGCATAGATTATAATGATTATAATCATCACAACTGAAAGTTTTCTTAGTACTAGAGTGCTTCTCTTTACTTGTTATTACTTATTTATTTATGATATATTTTTCCATGTAATACACAAGATTGGGTTAGGGACATACTGTCGGTATTGTGTCTGTGCTTATCAAACATTTTCTGGTGGTGAGCCCTATCTAACTTATAGATTTTGAATGAACAAAAGAACTGATAATGTGAACAATGAAGATCATAATTTAGTGGGATTTTTTTCTGAATCCCTCTAAGCCATCCCATGTTCTTTTTGTAAAGGTAATGAAGTTCAGATGCCTCTGATGAAATCAAAATAATATTTTATGAACAAAGTATTTCTATGCAATCTCAAATCTGCTATGTTTCTCAGGCTTGCTTGAACTGGTGGTTATCTTGCTTCTGTCTCTGGAGTTCTAGGGTTACAGGCATGCCATACCATGTCCACCTGTGTACGAATTTCTATTCAGCAAGTCACTTTTGCACTTTCTCATATATTTCTCACAGGGAATAAATATTCCCAATGAATAATGCAGAACATTCCCACTGAAAATTAAAATAAAAACTAAGATATATATATTTACCTTAGGTAGAGGTTTGGCAGGTTTGCAATGGAATCTTCCAACAAAATCAAAGTTTGGAGGGTAAGGAGTGGAAATTCGAAGTCCCTATAGCTTCGAATAAGCCACATATCTGCTTTCTGCATTTGCTCATATAATGTAGTGGATTTTCCTGTGTTGGAAAGAAGAAAAAAGTAGAAAACATTGTGCAATATTAATAAAGAAAGTACAATTATATATGAATCATAAAATTTTCATGTTTTATGTACAGCTCAATGGTGTGTTGGAGAAACAGAGTATGAAGAATATTTGTGTAATATTTCCACATTGTATTCTCAATCGTAAGCATTAATTACAATATTATATAATAAAGCAAGCATTCTTCTCTAACGCTACCACACAATAGATAAAAATATCCACAGTTGTTCTTAAATCAAGTAATCTTCCCCCAACCATGAAACAAGTTTTTAAGAAATTCTGTATTGACTGAGTTGTAACATGATCCAAATGAGCCGTGACTGCTTTAACGCTATGGCTGCAATTCATGTTCATGCCACTGCTTTCAGTTTACACTAGGAATGTAATAGTATGTATGTTTCATTTACAAGCTTTTGCACACATCCTGGGAAAATTTGAAGAAATGATAGAGACAGATATTAGTACTTATACTTGATATTGTGCCATTATTTTTTAAGAGAAAAACATGCTGAATAATATTACTTGAATGTGCATATTTCTACAGATTTCAAATCTCTAAATTGGTTTATTGATAAGGACCTATAATAGCATGTGGAATCATTAAAATATCCAAGTTATATTTTTTGACCATTGAATAAAAAATATTTTACAAAATTCAGGCATCTTTTAGATAGTACAGAAAAAATGGCAATTTTCAGCAAGGAAACTGATTTTACTAATGAGAAATAAGCTTTCTCAATGCTACTGACTATTTTTGTTAGAAATATGAAACTCAATCTCCTTGTCTTCATTCAAAAATATATTACAGAAATGCCTAATTACTTTTGTTTTTAAATGAAAATAAAGTCGATATTGAATTGCAAAGTTAAAGCCTGAAATATTCCTTTTGGAATTGTGTGAGCTTGCAATATGATCTATCAGTAATGAGCCACTGGTGTACTACGATCTCATAATGTGAATGTTTCTACTGTATCTGTGTGAGTGACAGATAATTTTAGTTTGTGGTTCACCATTTTCTTACACTAAGTGAATTGTTCTTATTGTACATTAATTCAAGCTTACTTCCAAAGGCATAAGATATTAATGACATTCCTGTGCTAATTAAAATCATGACTTACCTAAAATTTCACTTTAAAGTTTGGTCCAGTTTTTCTGGTTAAACATTTCAAACCAAAAGTCAAAATAAAGCACACATATCATGTTTTTGACACTTTCCATAAAAGTCATTTCATCACTTAAGCATGACATCATGACAGGTACATAAGAAGGAGGAAATGGAAGCCCTCCAGCACCTTTTTCCAGTTGGAAGCCAGCGCTAACCCGAAGACTGTACACAAAAGGTAATTTCAATAGCTCAGCCACCAGGTCACCGCATGGAGCAATGGGATCTGCAAGGAGGACATCAAAGTTTGATTCCTGCAGTTTTGTCACAAGGTTTTTATTTGAAACTATATCCTTACAAACTTTCTCCCAAATAGTAAAGTATTCTTTGAGAATCTCTTCTGCCACTGGAAAATATGACAAACAGGTATTTATTGAACCAATATTCATCCACTTGTAATGAATTGATTATAAAATTCTTCCATTTGATCTCTATCGATAGATGTAGTAACTGCTTCAAATTTAATCCCAGATGATGCGTTACCACCAACAAAAATGAAGCTTGAAGGTATCAGAACTGTCACCTC
>PVJX010016101.1:0-42876 GCA_004027295.1 Dolichotis patagonum
CTCTCCATGGGAGAATTTCCACAAGAGTTCTGGGCCATAAAACCTACGTTGGCATTCTAGACATAATTCAGCAGAGTTATGAGATCAGTTACTAGGAAACGTTTATTTATTCTATGAGTTCTGAGGTCCTTATTTCACTAGTGCTTGCTTAGAGCACAGGATCCGTCAGGAAAGTCAATTTATTATCAATTCAGATCTGCTTTTCTTCCAACCATCACCTCAGTCTTCCTGGAGAAAACATGGCCATCAGAAGCCTGAAATTTACTCAAAGGTTGCTTCCATTTAAGAGATGATGCTAAGCAAATCACTGCTTCTTTTCAGTTTATGTGTGGTATAAAAATGTAAATTATGCCATTTAATGGATATATAACAAGTAAATATCATTTTAGTCCCTTAAGAAAATAAAGTAATAATGCTATATTTTATAATTATTTGTAGTTCTCCTAGTGAGCCTACCAATCATTTACCAGTTTATATTGATATTTTCACTCCCTTTCTCTCCCCCTCTCTCCTTCCAGTGGGGGACAAAAGAGAAGAGTTATGAAAGAGAAAGAGAGAGAGAGAATGAAAGGGACAGAGAGACAGAGACAGAGAGACAGAGAGACAGAGAGAAATGCCAACTTACTGATTAATGAAAGGATTGAATAAATGAGGAATGTAGAAAATAAAGGCAAGGTCTACCTAAAAGCAGCAATGAGTGAAACATCTGCTAAAATAAACCATACTGCAGTCAGCTTAAGCTAAATAAATGATGCTTGATTAATTGAAGAATTCCAATTTTCCCAGGATCTATAAAACTTTAATATTTTTCTAAAATTAAGGGAAGACTAATATCGTTGGTGTTAAACAATTTCTAAGTATTTATATTTCACCTAGCAATGTCAAAATTTACTCAGCTACAGTGTGTTCTGTTTTTTTGAGAAAGTCCCCTTCATGGAGATAAAAACAAGATGCATCACTGACTACCTCAAGCCAGAAAGGGCCCTCAGCAGGAACCATGATACTTAGGATTCCTCCTTCGCACTTCTGGTCCCTCTCCTAGGGGGTCTTTGGTCTCCTCCCCACTGTTGTCCCTTTCATTAATGTAAGCTACATTCCCCAATCTTAATTTCCTTATGTGGGACAAGATAAAATCTAACTCAAACAATTTTAACCTAAAGCAATAAAATAAAAAATAAATCTAAAGGATCCCGCTGGAGACACTGCATTGTTTCTCTGTGGTTTTCACCCTATTGGTAAGTTTAAGCTCACCCCCAGGAACTGCAGTTTTGAATTGTCCTTAAAATGTGTGATTCTACAGAATAAAAACCAAGCCACTTTTTCCAAAAAAAGACTACATTTTACCTATGATAACTGCTTTCATTTCAATTTCACCTAACATCCACATAAGATATATAACTGGAATTAGAAAAATCACCAAATGGTCACTAATTTTTTCACATTATTGCTTTCTCTTACTCTAGTCTTTTACCCATGAACACACCTTTTCCCTGTGAGTGTGCCCCAACAGGTATCTGCCTCCAATTAA
This sequence comes from Dolichotis patagonum, assembly GCA_004027295.1. Taxonomy (NCBI): domain Eukaryota; kingdom Metazoa; phylum Chordata; class Mammalia; order Rodentia; family Caviidae; genus Dolichotis; species Dolichotis patagonum. Next base: position 1,529 of record PVJX010016101.1, read on the forward strand.
CCTCAGATGATAGTTAATTTCACCCAACTTTGCATTAATCATGTAATGTCTCATAGCATGTACACTGTATATGAGTTCTCCTTTGCTTTCCCAGTAGACTATGACCACATCCCTGCTCAGTGTGTTATGCTGTGTATAGTACATGCAGCAAGTGGACTGTGAGAACGGCAAGAATTAAATGAGTGAGCTGAGCGAGCTAGGAGGCCTAAAACACCTCTGCAATATGCAGAGAGAAGGATGTGCAAAAAAATCAACCTGCATAACACAACTGAGGTAGCAGTTAATGTGCAGGCAGTGGTGCTTCAGCTCTGATGTGCCCTGGGAAACCTTTTCTGCCCTGGGAAGCCTTTTCTGCCCTGGGAAGTCACAGGCTCTTATCTTGAGGTTCACTGCAGCATTGTTCACAGTAGCCAAGGACAGAATCAACCAAAGTTCTATGGATGGATAAATAGTGGAGGAAAACATGAGCTGGGTGTGGTGGTACATTATTGGGAGGCTGAGGCAGGAGGCTGGTAAATTCAAACCCAGCTTGGACACCCTAGCAATTTAAGAGGACCATGTCTCAAAAAAAATTTTTTAAATAAAATAAAAAGGATGGGGGCTATAGCTCAGTGCAAAAGCTGTGGGAACAATCCCACTGCCACAAAAGGAAAAAAGAAAAGAAAATGTTGTACTTCTATTCAATATATTATTCAGCCTTTAAAGAGAAAGAAATTCTGTCACTGCAGCAACCTAACCTTAGATGAAATTATGCTAAGAGAAGTGAACTAAACAAAGAAAGACAAATACCACAGAATCTCACCGATATCACCTCTAAGTGTGAAATGGGTGGTTGCTAACCTCTGGAGAGGAAACAGAATGAAGAATTTGGAAATGTTTACAGAAGGTGTGAAATATCAATAGAAGGGGGAGAAGTTTTCAAGACCTGTTTCACAGCACAGCAGTTGACTATAGTAAATGATGCATATTAGCTTTCACACCACTGGACACAGCACCAACACTGACAGTGTAAAGGAGGGGTCCACTGGGCCCAGGGTTTCAGGCTGAGGTCAGCTGGCTTCAGCACAGCGCCCTCATGGATCGAGGGTGTGGCAGAGCTGAGCTGCTTAGTTCATGGTGGCTGAAGCATAGCAGGGTGCAGCTGAGAGAGGAGGGGGCAAGGAATCGCGCCCCAGGCCACATCTGCATGGCCCACCTGGATGTGCTTCAGTAATCTCTGAGATGCTTCTTCATCCAATGACGCTGACGTGTCCTGATCGATGGTAACAGGCACATTTGAAATCCCTACAGAAAACTTGTCAGTATCTGAGGTGGCAGATCTGTTCATTAACTCAACACAGCTATACCGCGCGACATATGCATATATCAAAGTATCACACTGTGCTCCTTAAATAGATAAAATTACTATTCGTCTATTAAAAATCAAATTTTAAACAATTAAAAGCCAAACCAGACATGCATGTATATATGCACATATACGGTTAGCTAAATGGAAAAATGAAATAACCTAGACAGAACCTTCCGTGAGCACTCAGTAAGTGCAGGGACTATTGGGATCATTGTGTTTTTATTTTTGTTTCCTTTCTCCTAGTGATTACATCTTGGTCTGCATGACTGTCCACATAAGCTGACCCTTGCAGAATTGATTTTCCTTCCTCAAATTTAGAGAAACTTACCAGTTGTATTTATTTTCCTTAGAGAAAAGCCTAATGCATAATATACAATTTTATGTAAATTAACAGAGCAACTAGATTTTTTTCACTCTTAGAAATTTGCAGCAGCAGAAAGACTCAGGAGGCCAAAAATGGGGACAGGGATCCAGCCGGCCCAGAGAACTCTCTGAGGGACAGTTCTCTCTGGTTCTCCCTGGAAGGCACAACGGAAATTTCCCTCGCTCTCCCTTCTGGTAAAATATTACAATTAAGTAACAAGATTGAAAACATTCTTTTCAACTAGCAAATGTTTGACTCAAAAGGAAAAGCAAATGTGTCCTTTTCCATCTCATTAGCTGTCCAGTTAAATGGATAGCAGAGGGTTATGCTGCTTTGACAATTTTGTTTATGAATCACTATGGGTAAATAGTTTAATCCTTGTGAGTCATCAAGACTTTCATAGCTTTGAAAAACAAAGTATGTATTTGAGTTTAACAATTTTTTTAAAAAGTTAATGTAGATTAGAGGAGACCATCAATAGCCCTCTAAGAGTGAAGATATAAAATATTTACAGGGACCACATAGGAATCTTACTATTGACGGTGTCTTTCCCGATTTTCACCAGGCGGGAGTCCTAGGGAACTCCAGAGGTGCATCTTGGAGAGGAGGGTTTGAGGATAGAAATCCATGCTGCCTGCAAAGTTAACGACTTTGCAGGAGGTAACTAAGGAGGCATAATAATTTGCCAATCCTGCTCAGTTCATACAACAGAAAATGTGTCATAGGGGTTTTGAAATATACCAAATTGAGTTTGAGACCTCAGTCTAGCATTTCCTAACTGATCGTGGGCAAGGACTTTGTAAACTTCAGTTTTCTCATCTCTAAAATTGAGATAATAGTAGCAGCTTTCATCTTGCATTAATTGAAGAATAAAATGATTAAGCAAGATAATATATGTGAAACATTTGACTTAGCATATGGTATACAGCAAGCTCTTTGGAAATACTGCCAATTATGTTGCACAATATCATACTTATAGTGTCATCTCTTCCTTCAAGTAATTTCTTTTAGGAAAATGCAAATTTTGCAGATTATCGTTAAGATTGGGAGATAATTAGGACTGAACAAAATGTTTGGTGGTTTGTTAAAATATTTCATGGAAAAGCATATAGTGGCATAGATTTACAAAACAAACCAACATTAAACTCAATATGAATTGGATGTTGAAAGGAAGGGTCACAAAATTAGCATCAACATCTGGACCAGTAGCCATGGGTTTAGTCTCCTATTTCAGTGCTTTCAACAGCCTCTTTCCAGAGAGATCAATAACACTTTTTCTCTGTCACTAAAGCCCCAAAAGAGCTAGTTAGTAGGATGAGGTTCATGAAGCAGATAGAGACAGAACTGACCAAAATAACTGGTAAAAGAAAGACCCATTGGATGAGTTAAAGCACTGTGGAAGCCAGCACCAAGGAGTATCCCATAATATGCACTGTTCTCTTATTTTAGAGAGATGCTTGCTCTCTCTCTTCTCCAGAGACTTCTGTCTTTTTTGGGGGGAGGCGGAACACATATGGCATCTCTACCTTATATGTCTTGCATTTTCTTTTGTTTATTTTGCATTTCCTCTCATTAAAATATAGCCCATACCATTGAAAGTCCATTAGCATGGAATAATTATTTTTCTGAAGTATTTTCCAGCAGGAGTCCCAGTCTTCTTGATAACATATTTGTAAACAATTCTAGCAATATATGGGGAGAAAATTGTTAAATGTTAAAACCTCTTGTAAATCCATCTTCTTGCTATATGTACATTATGAGATGAGAATTCCAAGTCAATTCTCTAAAGTTTGGGCTTTAAAAAAGGCTTAATCTGCAGTCTTAACCCAGAGAAGGGTACAGAGTTAACTAGGTCCCACAGGAAACTAAGTTTTTCACTGGAGACTCACAGTGCTTCCCATTGAATCTCTAAGAGTGTGGTTAAAACCCCTCTGCTGTATGGTCAGGCCGCAGTAGTGAAGCGCCTGGCTTCTCAGGGTTAATGAGGAAACCTTACACAGCTGCGGAGGTCCAGGTGGAGGCCTATGTTTTCCACAGCTCCCAAGCTAGAAGGGCTGCAGCAGTTCCTGCCTGTGTTTCCACAACTTGATATTTGGCCATTTAGGTAAAGAAAAAAATATAGATTCTTCTCCACGTATTGAGCAACCAGCCTTTCTCTCTTGCCTCAGTTGACTTAGCATCACATATTCCGTCTCTTCTGCTAGCTCCATGGTAAACTGGGTAGCCACAGTGTTGCAACCCAATTCTGTGTTTATTATACAGACTGCTCATAGTGGCCAAGACACAGAGGCCTGATATTGATGCCCTGTGTAGGTCTCCCTCACTGCTTGAATGCACAGAATGTCAAGCAGTGCTAACAAATAACAATGAAGTCCATATTGCCATAGTGTGGTAAATCCAGCAGATGGGAGAGAGAGAAACAAAAAAGCTCACTTGGGGGAGAACTCAGTGAAATTAGAACAAGCTGTCAAGTACATCAGGGCTCAGACAAAAATCAAAACCAACAGAGTATTTATAAAGAAAGGTGTATTTGTCAAGAAAGCAGTGTTTAGGAGGCAGGAAACCAAGCCAGGAGGGCTCTGAAGCAGACAACTAGGTTGGAGGAAAACACAATCTCGCCATCTTCCTTTAGAGCCGTGCTTTTGGCACATAAAATATAAAGGACTAAAGGTAGTTTCAGTGCTTTTTCTAACTTGCAAAACCTTCATGCCATCGTTTCCTGCTCCACTTTTGGTAACTTTCCCCTGTTTTTCTCTTTTAACAATCCATCTCTTGTTCTCCAGCTATGGTAAGATAGAAAAAAAACTGACCTCATCGCCACCTCCCAAATTGTTATGATGCAGGAGTGGCCCATTGCACTGGCCAGCTGGGAAGCTGGCATACAAAGCAAGCTGAGATGAGCTGAGACAGTTGGATTCACTTTAGAGACTTGTTTTTAACACCACTGAAAAATTCAATGTATCTTTTCCTGGCTCGAAACTAGTAGGTTAAAAACCTTGATCTATAGGAGCCATCACAAAATAGGAGCCAGCTTTATAGTGAATCCAAACAAACTGAAGAACAGAAAGAAGGAAAGAGTAAACTTCAATCTTTTTATTATAACATTAACTCATCTTAATTGTACAAATAATGAGTTATACTGTGGCATTTCAACACTTACATGTATCGTGTTTCATTATATTCACTAACAATACTAACTTTTAAATGCCATTTTAGTCTTGATCTCACTTGAATTCATCGTAATCTTAAGCTTGTTAATTTGATGAGTTTGCATTAGATTCCTCTGCCAAATGAACCTTACATCTGCCAGGAATTTAAGGACTTCTTACTGTCCATGTCTAACGCCTGCAGACATTGCTTTCTTCTAGATTTTTATACTTGATCAATGTTCCGCAACTGTTTAGAAGGTCCACTTCCTGTTTCTATAAGGTTAGAACACGCCCCTTTTCTCCTCGGCTGCCTGTAGTTGTTTATTTCACTTTTCAGGGTATCCACATTCTACCTCTTTATCATCTTCCTCTAGACCATATAAGTTTCTCTGACCTCCAGCAGACTCCTCTCAAGATTAAGTCTGCTCTTTCCACGTCCTGATGCTTCAATTCAGTGAATTGAATATTTGAGCTTCTACTTTTTCTCCACAACTCAGATTTTCCTCTTCTTCAGAAACACACCTGATAACCCGCAGTCTGGAAATTGACCCCTGTTCAATTTACGTCTTTAATCTCCAACTTCTTTGCTCCCAGAAGACGCCATGGTCCTTCTGTTACAGATAAAAATCCTGCTTCTGAGAAAGAAATAACTCACACTTGTCAGCACATCGGACATGGTAGGAGCTTCCTGCAATAATTATGAATGCTGCACAGGTGCTTGTTTATATTTTCTGTGAGTTAGAAGTTATTTCCTTGGAAGAGTGTTTAGTTTCTTTACACAATGTGTGTGTGTGTGTGTGTGTGTGCTGCTTACTAGGAAAGGAAGCACTCTCCTATTCAGCTACATACCCAACCATTTTTGTTCTTTTTATTTAGAAAATGTGTCTCATTGTGCTATCAGGGGTAGCCTTGAATTCACAATCCTCCTGGATTAGCTTCTTTAATAACTGGAATGACTAGCATGTGCCATTATGCTCATTCAAAACTTTAAACAACTGTCACTGCAAGAATTTTCAATAGCATTTTATCTGTGTAAGAGACATGCAGATTTTTAAGCTGAAGGTCATTTTATCAGTGCTTCAGACACACACAGCCCTAGCAAAAGGCAACAGATTTTGACCTCATCCTTTTGGAAGGCAGGAAGGTTTCATGCTGGGGAAATTAGATGTCTTCTTTGGTTCCCTTTCAGTGATGCTTCTAAGAGGGCAGGCATGCTTCACGCGTAGGACTAGTCTAGATCAGTCATGTGGCCCATCCAAGTGGCCAAAAAGTTCTGTGACCCTCTAGAATCTCTTTACACAGCACTAACTCAGGTTCATTTATGGTATATTATGATTTCAGAAGTGTTTTTTGCTTTGTATTCTGGTATACTTCTGTGGTCCTAACTTAGTTCTTGCCTGACATGTTAGACTCCAACTGGAGACCATATTCAGAGTGTTTCTTGAAAAACTCTGAGACTCAAAGACAGCATGGGGAAATCTCCATAGATGACCTAATAAAATTTGATTATTCAAAGTCTTTGAGTCTCAGAAGGGAACACTTTGAGCCTGTGGAAGGCACATAATATATATAAAATAGTCTTACTTCATTTATTCTGGAAAGTAATGCAGAACTCTCCCTCAATACCTATTTGTGTCCTACTCAGGACCTTCTCCTAACTCTACTCCTTACCCCTAGGTTGATAACAAAAGTAACATGTTCAGGAAACAGTCATAGTGAAGAAAATGTTCCAAATCAGGGTAAAGTCTTATTCTGTGCTTAACTCTGCTCCAAGGCTATGGAACCACAAGGCCAGACTCTTACACTACTAGTCAAAAGCTGATGGGCATGTTCCCTAGGTAATCAGGCTGGTCTAGCAGACTTTGCAAAAAGTAAAGAGCAGATGGATCTAAGTCATAGCACTGCTATGTCGTAAATATGACAAATGCAATACTAGAGCTGCCAGTCTGAGCCGGTAGGCTCTACTACGAACAGCAAAATACACTGGATCTGGATTATGAACAGGCTCGATGCAGAGTCTGGAATGTGACCAGACATGAGGAAGAATACTTTGAGTATGGAACACTATATCTATAGTCAAAATTCAACCCTCTGGCAAGGTCCCCAGAAGTATGCAAACTCTCTAATAAGAATGTCTAGAAACATATAAAATCCAACAACCCAGGCCAAGTAAAGCAGACATGTACCACCTCTGTTGACAGTGGGAGAGGAGAAAAATAACAGTCTTGGTAAAGTGAGCGTTTTGGAACAGCTGAATGGTTTCCCATGGGAAGAAATGCCACCTGCTGAGGGGTAGGGTCTCTATTCTCCAAGACCACAGGAACCGTGAGAGTGAAGGGATCTCTAGCATCACTAGTAATTTCAGTGAGGAGCTTATGAATGTCTTCAGGGAAGACAATAAGCTGTGGCTAAACTTGGCTCTCTAACATCAGTGAGGATGATAGCACCCCAATCAGTGCAAGCCAGGGGGTATCAGGAAGCCACCAGTTACCAGAAGTTCAGGACCATTGTGTGAACCAACAGACTCGGACTGAAAGCCAAAAGACACGTACAGAGATCCTCAATAAAATGTAGTCTAAAGAGGAGAAAAAATAGATTAGCTCTAAATAAAAGATTCTTCAATTTTTAACATAAGAAAACATAACCAGAGGCTGAGAAGGATATTCTAGTAAAGAGCTTTAGTTTCTTACCCAGTTTTCACACTCATAAGCTTATTGACTAAGATGTAGCTGCCTCTCTAGAATTAAGAACATTGCAATAATCGGAGAAATTTACATAGTAATGATTTCTCTAGATATTCCACCTAGAAACCTTTGTACATCAATTCTGGTGACCATATTCCAGGCAGAGAAATGGGAATATTTTGGGACTGTTGAATATAAGGTTCACATTCATATCCAGTTATCAAAAATATTATCACACACACACATACACCATTGGTTTAATCTGGGTCTGTTGGATCTATGTACTCTCTCAGTCATCATTTCCCTGAGATCATATGTATAGAAGCCTCTCCCCATTTGTAATGTATTCGAATTTATCATGCTGTATTTCTTTCAGATCTGTGAAATAAAGTGAAATACTCTAAATGCCCAGAAAGAAGTAAAATAATAATTTAGATCTTAATGGGCAAGGCATGAATTAGTGTTTCAGAAATCTGCTTTATTCGTGGCCAAGCTGAAGCATGTGAGAATATTAAGCAGAAGGTGGTAGAAGGTGGAAAAATCATGAGTTGTTCAAGAAATTTAAATGTCCATGACGCAAACTTTCTAGCTATTTTGTCAGATCAGAATCATTGACACGGTGCTCATTTTAGTTTGGGGCACAGTTTTTCTTAAGAACATTAGTGTGTTTGGCACATACAGAGTTTATTCAGAATCAGGATTGTATTACTCTCCAGTGACTATGCAAGTCTAATAATGACATACCTGAGGTACAGAGTTCAATCCTAAATGCCACATGTCTCATATAAGAGAAAGTCACTAAACTACTGAATAAATATAGCCTTTTTCTCCTCATTAAAATGACAACTGATAAATGTGCTGCCAGGTCAATGCAGACTTCATGTGTTTATAGAGAATCAGACACAGAGTGAAGTGTGCCCATGGCTGGAATAGATAATAAGCCTGCCACACCCAGCCCACTGGTCATATTTTCCTGTGCCTTTATTTGAAGCCCTATTCCGAGGTCACCCATTGCTCCAGTGCCAGTGGCTCATACTGACCAAAGGAGGGAGGATAGGGCCAGCACAGGGCATTTTGTAGTCATTGCCCCTGACAAAGGCTAAAAGGCATACACTACTTGCTCAGTTAAAATTGATAAGAATATATAAAGTAAAAGTTCTCGTTAGGTCATTAATTTGGAGCTATGACCTTAGGAGAGGGATGCCGAAGGGAATTAAGAAGAAGGGTCATTATTTAGCTGGTCATCACTCTGGGCCACTTGTGCTTGAAGCCAGGAAAGTATTTGTGGAGTCTTAAACATATATTTATACCAGAAAGTTTCGTCTTAAGAATAAAAGATGAGAATAATTTCTCCCTTCATTGATCAAAGCTGGTCAAATTGAGTAGGGAACACGAAATGATGTTATTTCTCTTTTCACCTACATGAAACAAATCCAAGATTATAAGGAAAAATACTGATAGCATTACCAATATAAGATGTGGGAGCCTGGAACAAAAGAGGTTGTATGAAAATTTTCCAGAATATGACTTGGATACACTTTTTAGAGATTTATTTTCTATTACAGTTGTACAGGTTCTTTCTTAAAGTCTCCATAAAATCTCACCACTTACAGAAAGTAAACTGAAATTGTGATTTCCTCAGCAATTGTTTTTCTTGGAGGGCAGTATAATAATTCAGTTCAAATCCAAATTGAATCTCTGGACATAGTGAACCATGTCATTCAAGCTTAAGGTAGATCTACTACAGAGAAACAATGCCAGTGAAATAAAATTAGCACTGCAGTGTGGTAACAAATTAGAATTAAATTGAAAGTACTCATAAAAAGGCATTATCCTGATGCGTAATTATTTTTCTTTTCTGGAAAACCGTGACTCCTACTACATTTAAACTGCCACACAATGACAATAAACCTGAAGCATGGTAAGTGCAGAGACAGGGAATAAGTTCACAATGGCTTATAAAATTCCACGTGTGTTTTCTGTATATTTTTTGATGAGCTTGCAGTTTTAAAACTTTTAAGTTTAAGAAAGCACATTTTCATTTCCTTTTTGCCAGATGGGAATACTTTATGTATTATTAGAATGGTTTAATACTTTCACTTACCCATACATCATAAAAAGTAAGGATATTGTACCTTCTTTAATCAGTCACTTTGCTTATTTCAAAAAAGCAGTATTACTGTTTTCTGCTGATTCCAAAGATAGGCTAAGGCCTATGTACGATATGAGCCTCCAAAGTAGTGTTGCAGGATTTATAGATAGATGGTGCTGCTGTGGAATGGTTAGGATCACAGATACAGGCAGGGTATTGCTTCTGGATACCTTTAGAGACCCACAGCTTTGTAGAACCTTAGAGAAGGGTGACGTCTGAGCCAGCAATTAGGGCGCACTGAGATTCTCATCAAGGCCATGAGGAACTGGGGCAGTAGCTCCCTCCATCTCCTTACCCTGGACTTCCAGAAACAGTCATTTGACAAACATCCAGACCATGCATGAAATCCACAGATCAAGATGCACCAAAATTTTAGGATCTATTACGTATGGTCCAGAATTTTTTTTTTCTATTCCCTATAAAGAACATTTGGATGCATGAACAAATGTGCCAGGGAAAGAAGAGACACTTACAATGATATATCAATAATCAGTCTGGAAATTCTTAAGTGAAAATGGGCTCCAGATCTGATGTTATTTTCTAAAAGTAGAGTATCACAAAGGAGGGAGTATATAATAAAACAGACAATCCTAATGAACTACTATACCAGTCAGAACTTAAAACAGACAGGTTCAGAAAGTCAAAAGCCACTGTGTAATGGAAACCCTGAAGAGGAAGTTCTAGCCACAAAGAAAGTCTCAAACTTCGTGTCACATGCAACCACTCTCAAATTTTCAGAATTTTTGTCATATCATGTACTACCTGAGAGTTTATTTTTACTCTAGTAATATCATCTTAACTGAATGCTGGATTTATAATTTTTTTTAACAATCCCACATAAATTGTTATTTCTGAAGATTATAACAGTGATATAAGGTAAGAAATCGAGGCATAAAGATTTGCTACTCTATGATGTAAAGTGTGGACTTAAAAGAAGAACTATGTCAGATTCCTATATTTAGTAAACAACAAGTAAGATGATAGTTTGTAATTCAACCCAAGAAGTAGACTTTTACTAAATTTAGATGCTAGAAAACCTGCCTCAGGTTAATGGTGTTAAAAATTAGCTCATATAAGGACTTTGAAAACTATGAGAACATTGATTTATGTTTCTTCCAAAAATAGCATCTTGGATCATGTTACTTTGTAGAAAGGGTCTCCCTAACTTTCCTAATAGATTAAATCTCCCTTATAAGAGATGATCACCATCCCTTTTATCCATCAGTTAGTTCTGCTTTCAGAATCAACAAGGTATCACAACTACATGATATACCATGGGAGATATTAGTTCCTAATCCTGTGCTTTTGTTCTTAAACAAAGTTATTTGATTTTAAAAATCTGAACTAGAATAGAAATGCTATTAAGCATCAGGAAATTACTAGGATTTCCTAAATCTGCCATAGTAATGACCAATTTAAATATCTTCTCATGTACGTTTTTTTCATTAACAAATACTTTGTGGTTTCTCTGCAAAGAAACAATCTCAGAAAAAGACCTATGGCCAAAATTCATGTTTCCTTCTGTTCTTCCAGCCACAGTTTCTCCTAGAGATGATGAACCCAGAATTCTTGATTAGATAAAATATTTTAAAACATTTTCTTTAAAGAAAGAGAAATATTCCAGAAGGTAAATAAAAGATTTTTAACTTGAATGGAGGAATGACTAATTGTTCTCTGGTAAAATGCCCAGTTTCTCTTATCACAACAGAAATAGAGTTATGATAAAATACATCCATGGTTTATAATCACTATAGTTTATAAAAACATAAATATCTCTTGAGCGCCAGCTCTTTTTCACTATGTTTAGCATTGATATAATCTTTATATTTTCACAACTGTGATGCAGTATTTTGGGGGACTCTAATAAATTCTAATAATAAAAAGGGAAATTCTTTTCAGATATCACGTTTTGCTCGTTTATTGATTTAATTATGACACGATCTCACTGTTTCCAAGATGACAATTAAAGTGATAGCAGAGTAACATGGTAAGAGTAGCTCTGAACTCAGATTGGAGAAACTATGAAATATAAGTGGAAATCTTAAAGAGGTGGAGCTGACAGTAACAAAGGACACTGAGAAAATGGACTTCAGCGGATGAGGAACAAAGGATGATGGGAGTGGTTGCCCAAGGCATTTCTTCTCTAATGTGATAAAATACTTCATTTAATGGTCAAAGTCTAATGCCAGGTTGATGAGACATTCAATGCTAAGTTACACAAAAGGAAACTTTGAAGTATAATTTTTAATCTTCTTGAATGAAGGCAGGCAGGGCAGGCTTATGTAGGTGCAAGAGTTTTCAGCAGAGGAAAAACAAACATCATCACTTAAAACCCTACTTAAGATATCCAGCTAAAAAGGGGAGCAAATAGCAACACTTTAAAAAATAAGCAAGAAAATTGAGTAAGATTGATAACTGAAATTTGCATTTTATTGGCAAGTATTTTGTGCCTTTCTGTGAAGATGGAGCCATATGTTCAGGCTTCCCATTACCAATATTTAGCTTTCTGTTTTAGTTTTTAAATCTTTATTTTATTGACACATGCTTGCAGTAAATGATCACATTTGTCATGGGAAATTGATACACGTACAGGATACATCTCCTCTTCCCCCTCCTCCCACCTTACTTCATTTCTAGATCCCCTATCCATGCTGAAAAGGTCTAGCTCCATTTCCTCTTATCTCTTTTATTTTGTTAAATTATGTTCTTGGGGTTTCTCCCATAAAAGAAGCTGTGTGGTGTGTCAAACATGAGCGTCTGATCTATTTCACTTACCATTATGGTCTCAAGGCACATCCACAATTCTACAAATGATTTAAATTTGTTTTTGTTTGTGGCTGAGTAGAACTCCATTGGTAGAAACACCACATTTTCTCCATCCATTTATTCATCTACTTGTGGATATAATTCACTTGAAAGATTCAGCTATTCTGATGGTGTTGCTATAAACACGGAAAAACATGTATCACCGTAATATGATATCTTTAAATCTTTTGGAAAGATATATAGAAGAGGAATAGCTGGGTCTAGTGAAATTTCTAATTTTAGTTTTTGGAGGAATCTCCATGTAATTTTCCACAGTGGTTGTACTAGTTTACATTCCATCAAAATTGTAGCAGTGTTTCCCTCTCCATACAGCCTCTCGAGTACTTGTTATTATTTAAGTTTTGATGATCGCCATTCTTTTGGGGGTACGATGACATCTCACTGTTCTTGTAATTTGCTTTTCTCTACTGGCCAGAGATCTTCAGTATATTTTCGTGTGTTTGTTGACTATTTGCACCTATTCTGAAAGTGTTTGGCCATTTCAGTTGCCCATTTTTTTGACCGGGTCTTTTATTTTGGGAGGTTCTATTCTTTGAGTTCCTTATGTGTTCTAGATACCAGTCCTCCATCAGGGAGGTAACGGCTGAAAATTTTATCCCAAGCCATTGATTGTCTTTCCCCTCTGCTGCTTGTTTCCTCTTCTATGCAGAAGCTTTTCATTTGGATCACTACTTATTGCTGTCTTGTTTTTAAAGGTATCTCTCTATATTTGGTTTCTTGCATTGCACTTATGTTTAGATCTGGTAGTCTTTCCTCGATTTGGTCACTTTCTGTCTCTCATGCATTCAATGGAATTCTTGATCTCTTAGATGTCTGTCTGGTACCTTTCCATGTACTCTTTATTTTATGAATCCGTCATTCAGGTTTTGAATGGTTTGGGTTAGATCTTATAATTATGTGTTTGTCTCGTAATTAACTCATCTGTCAGTTTTTATATTATTCCTATTTGGTTCTGTCATCTTTGATACAAAGATGATGAATTTCATTGATTCTTTTTTTATCATTTTGAGTAATTCAGTCACCCGAGTGCTAATCTGCTTCCTATTCATGCTTCTCCCTTCTGCTCTGGGGAACTGGGAGTTTGGAGAGGCGTTTTGTTGCCTTGTTTTCCCGTGTTTCTTTCTTTGTGTGTGTCTACTGAGTGTTGAGGTCAAGTACAGGGAAAAGACTTTGTGGGTGGTGTGAATATCTCTCTAGTTAGATTTTACTTTCCACTAGTGGGTAGTGGTTTTACCAGCCAAGAGGTACAGATTGCCAATTTGAACTATTCTGTTCAATGGGGTTGGACCTTGTTACTGTGCTGCAAAGAGAAAATTTTTTCTACATATAACATCGATAAAGCCAGCCATGCACCAATTATGAACATTAAAACTTATTTTGACAAATTCACCCATTGTATCAATGACCCTGATAGACTGTACCATACTATGCACTAGCACTTATACAGGACTATAGAAGGAAAGAAGAAAGAGAACAGAAGGGACTAGGTCAATAAAAAGAGAAGGAGAGAAGAGACATTAATAGGTGAAAAACAGACAGGGAATCAGACTGTGGAGTCATTTTTGTGTCTGGAGGAAAGGGCTTCTGTTGAGGGGCTGAGAGAACACACGTAGGACAGGAGGAGGGATGCAGAGGAGAGGGAAGTGTAGCTAGAGGTGACAGAAGCCCTGTGCCTTTGGGAGTCAGCTAATAGGCCTGTAGTTGGTTTTCTTTGGATCTGCAATGCAGTTTGGTGAGGGTCACCCTGACATGGCCATGAAAAGTACCATTTAAGTTAAAGCACTGGTTAACTCTTATTCCTTTTGCACCTCTTACACATGGTAAATATGTATTTCATACTCACTATATGAAAGGAAGGGAGGGGAATAAGGCGGTGCAAAAAAGGGAAAAACAGAAGAAAACAGAATAGGGAAGTAAAAAAGGCAAAACATCCCAGGCAAACTAAAACAAATAAACAAATACAAAAATGCAAGAGACAATAAAGAAAAATCGAACAGTAAAATAAAGAAACAAGAAGTAAAAAAAATAAATAAAATAAAAGTCAAAGAAACAAGCACCCAGCTTGCATAGCACAAAGCCATCCCATCTCCCCAGCTCCCATCAGGCTACAGGCAGGTCGTCCCAGCCCTGCAAATCACGGCTCCTTGTTTCATTGCATCCTGGGAATGAGCGACCTGCAAATTCAGATGGCTCTTTGGGTGGTCTCCAGGCTGCAAGCAGAGAGCTTGGGTGAGGCTTCCTGCAGGCCTCAGCCTCCTTCGAGGTCCAAGTGGCTCAGTTAATTGAGGGAAGAGGATGGAGAGGGCAGCTGGGGGAGTAGTTACCCCAATACCTGATGCTTTGTTGACCCTGCCAAGGAGCCCCACTCGCTCTCCCTTTGCTGCGGGGCAGATCCCGCGGGCATCTTGGTCACTCGTGTTTTCCCTCCACAGGCCTCTGTCCCAAGCGTCCTGGAAGCCGGGTAACAGTGACAGGGCACTTCTCTCTATCCCTCTGCATGCTGCAGTCCTGGTGTTCTTCCATCTGCTGTCCCAAGAGCTCACTCTAGCTGACAGAATGTCCCCAGGTTCAACAGATACTCTGTCTGTTTTCTTTTGTTTGTTCTGTTCTGTTTGTTTCATTTTTGCCAGTGCAGGGCGGTGGCCCAGCTATCACAGGGTCTCGGATCTCCCCTGACCGGGAGAGCACCTGCCCTGGGCTGGCTCTGTGTGGTCTCTTTTCCTGCCCCTCGGTCCGGGTTGTGTGGCTCCCTGCCAGCCGGCACTGTGCTGCCCACAGCTCACAGAATGAGCTCTGCCACTCTCTATTGAGGCCACAGGCTTCCTACCTGATGAGCGGGGCGCTGATGCCCCTGGACACCATGTCGCCCAGGATGTGGGAGCCGAGGATGGGGCCCATTTCAGTGCTGCTGCGCTTTGCCCCCACTCTGGGCTGCGGTTGCTGTCTGCGGCTCCCAGGCTGCTCCCTCCTACAGAGGTACAGCGAGTCTGTCCCAGGAGGGACCTCAGCAGCCCTGGCTCCCTCCCTGGGGATGTTAGCGCCAGTGCTGAGATTCCGCAGGCAAAGGGTGAGAGGGGTGCTGTGGCCAGCGGCAGCCCTGCTTTCCTTTCTGGGCACCCTGTGCTTCACCCAGTTCAGTGGGTTCCTTTTTCAGGTTGGTTGTCCCTCTCCGGCTATGTTCGAGACACTCTCATTATCCGGGCTCCTCTGGCTTCTCCCACTCCTCATCCGCTCTAGGTGAGCCTCTAAGTGGACCTCAGTATTTTAAGTTCTGCTGAGTATTCCAGCTCATCGGGGTGATTTAGTATTTTACACACCCTCCTTCTTACACTAGAACACTGTTAGAAAATAACGTGAAATTAGGAATTTCCGAGTTCACTTCACTTAGAAATTTGAAAACATATTAATATAGAATTTCAAGAGTCTCTTCTGTCTATCACATTTTGTATATGCATCCAAGGGTTCAGTGTAGGTACAAAAAAATCCTCCAATGTAAGCAGCTCTAACATTCCTGTTACGAACTTGATCTACTGATTTCGCTTTTTTTGTCTGTTTGTTTATTTTTCTGATTTCACTTGTGTCATGGTTGTTCGTCAAGTGACTAGTCCTAAGAGCCAAAGGCGAAAAAGTGAAATAAGTATCTGCCCAGGGTCCCCATGGGTTTGATCATGGCACCCTGATCCTAAAACCACGGGCTCCCAATGTCAGCTACAGATCCAGGATTGTTGCTGCACTGATCTTGGACTTCCAGCCATTCAAAACCTAGGCAGCATATTTCTGTTGTTTAAAACCCCTTTGTCTAAGGTACTCAGTAACAGCAGCCTGAACTGTCTAAGAGAGGTCCCTAAGAGACCAGCAGAGCCAGCGGTGCTAAGCTCTACACCATTGCTGGGTTTTAACATGAGGAACAAATTTATACTGACCACATCTCATTTCAAAGAAGAGGTTACACTGGTAGGGAAGAGTGCTTTGTAGGCTGCTTGAGTTTTAGAATTAGACTTCCAAAGGGATTGACTGACAGACTGTTTTCTAAGAAAGTGTGACAGTCTGACTGAAAGAGCTGCTCTACCGAGAAGGGATTTGGGTGGACAGGGGGCCGTTCACATGAGTAAGTTAGAGCAGTCTCTCAGTGGCCTTCGTTGTTGACTACTAGCTAATTTCTCTTTACATAAGTTGTAAATCATTACAACCTCTTAAATAAATAAGGGCAGATATAAATAAGTCGATACACAAATAAATAAGTGCATAAGCAAAGCCATTTAAAGGAGCCCCTCCTTTATGGCTCAGTAATACTCCACGAAGGCAGCTCCTCCTCAGGGTCCTGCCCCTTTGTCCTCCCACCTAGGCTTGGCCTCCTGCTGTCTGCTGGAATTTTCCTGCCTCCAGACATGCTGCCCACTCACAGCACTCTCCTGCCTCACGTTCCTTCCAACATCCTGTCTCACCATGCACTTACTCACCTCTGCTGTCATGGTTGCTCCATTGTGTCAACTTGAGAATTTTACAAGTTTAACCAAGAGACTCTGCAGCACAGCCGGAGCTGCAAAGGACAAGTAGTAACTACTCTAGCATGTTGGCCACTGTGTCAATTTCAGAAGTGTATTTCAGAAGCACAGAGGCTTAAGTGATTCATCAGTGAGCCAGGGTCCCTGCTTTGTAACATCTTTAGCCTGTGTGAGAGGAGGGCATGGAAATGGTGTGGGTGCTGCACCCACCCAAGGGGCACAGCCTGCCTGCAGTATAAGGGAGGAAAAGAGGCTTCTTCTTGCCCCCCTTTGGCTCTTGTTGCTTTGCTGTCTTCTGCCACCTTGAGTGTTGCCCCTGTGCCTTAGAATCAGCAGATGATGGACTGAAACCACCACAGACTGTGAGCTAAATAAACCTTTCCTTCCTTCATGTTGAGGGTCAAGTAGTTTGTCTCAGCAAAGGAAGAGAAGTGACCAAGACATCCCCTTATGCTGATCCTAAGAACATTCTTCTCTTCTTCAGTAGCAAAGATATTTCACCTGATTATCTCCTGGCCTTGCTTTGCTCCTTCTGCTGTACCCTCCTCTCAGTTGTTCATATTTCTTTATTTTTATTAATTAGCATCTTGAATGTGACATATTTTACAAATCTATTTTCATTAATAGTCTCTGTGTTCTCATCTCTCCCCCAGGACAAGACTCTCTTCATTTCCAATTTGTTCATGTTTAATTCAGTATCTGATACAGGCGAAATGCTCCAGTGATATTTATTGAGTTACTTTCTGTCATGACTTACCTGTTAGATTCTACAAAGAGGGTCCTAGCATTGATTGAGTCACTAACCCAACTCAATACCAAATAAATTAATTAATAAAATGACATGATCTGTCCATCTACATAGGAATTGTCCAATTAGTCAAAAGTTAGCAAGTGTAAGGTAACATGTATCTTTAAGAAAGAAGGGACCATGCTTGATGTTTCCAGCATCTCCTTAGTCTTCCATTTCTTAGTTCCTCCTTTAACCACATATTTACCTGTCTTTACTCCATTTATCAGCAGTAAAATTCACCTTGATTATTTATTCAATTTTCTTGACTTAACGAACAATTTTTTTTCTGGTCATGCATAATACCCAGTGCTTGTAGAGACTATCTCTTAAAACAATATTTACTTTTCTAAGTGGAATTTCAATACACACAATTTACCTCTTCTTCACTACCATTTAAGCATATTTGTTATATGAACTTGGCTCTAAGAGCTTTATAAACAGTGTATTAAAGGGTAAAAAAATAGGTCCAGTTTAATAGGTAGTTGTCATGGGCTTGAATACCACATATCAACCAATTTCCAAAAGTACAGACTTCAGAAAGTTACCTAGGCTCCTCAACACTGGGAGTCTACATCCACTGGAGCAATAAAATTTGCCTCTCAGATGGAATAATGCACATTGAATATCATGCACAAAGAGGGACCTGGTGTAAGTTTCCTAATGTACTTTTGGGCAATATTTAGCATTGAATGTGTTGTGCACCACAGCAGTTTCTGAAAGGCTATTTTGATGGTGATGAAACTTTGGGGCTACAGCACAATGCTCCACACCCGGTGAAAACTGGGTTTCCCTACGCACTGTGATTGCGAGTGGTCCTTGCAAGATGCCCATCATTGTTATCTCCTATTACATTCTATCTACCCTGACATAAAGTATCCTGATATGTCGCTTCAAATAGAATACTCTCTGGTCTTTGCTAAAAGTTGTGCTTCACGAATATAAATAAGAATGTCAAAGCTTCTAAAAATGTGTGTGTGTGTGTGTGTGTGTGTTTCCAAAAGGGAGAAGGACAGGAAAAAGGGAGGCAGAGAAAAGCGAAAGGGAGAGACGTATATTCCAAGCTCTTGTAAATTGAGTATAAAAAACCCCTCCAATTCCCCCTGACTCCCTGCACACAAATCCTTTGCAGTGTGACTTTGCAGCTGCTCCCATTAGAGATTAGAATTCACTGAACTGTGCTTTATTGCTAGGCTGGCTTTTTATGTTTTGACCAACAAATTGAGGTCAGAGTGCCATTTTGCCTCTTATAACCAAGGCTTCAAGAGGAATACTGGTTTGTTTTCACTATATTGTTATACACCGACCCACACTTCAGTGACTTAAGGCAATTAGCATTTCTCTTTATTGCCCAGGAATCTTGAATGAGTTGAGTGGTTCTGCTGGTCTGGCCCTGCCTGGCTGCTCAGCACCCAGCAGGAAACCCAGCCCTTTTCATTCAGTAGCAGCAGATCCTCAAGAGAGCGGGAAGAAGTGTGACAGGCCTCTCCCTCTCCAGGCTTGGATCTAGCACAGTGTCACATGCGTGCATTTTGTCTCCTCATACAACCCAAAAGGCCAGCCTAGATGAGAGGAGCAGGAAACAGACTGAGCACCTTGATGAAAGGTGCTGCAAATTCATGTCTTTAAGAGTATGGACAAGTCTGAATAGATACCAGAGACCACTGTTACAGTAAATCTAACACAAAAGACTGAACACCTTGGCTTAGCTTTTTGGAACCCTGTTTTGGCTATAAGAACAAACTCAGTCATCTGAGACATGCAGACACTCATCCTAGTCAACCCAGCCGTGTGTCCTTCAGCCTCTAGGATTGGAGTAATCTACCCAAATTGGCAGCCTCTAGGTGAACTGCCAGCTCACTGGCTACAGGAGGTAAGGGAAGAGCCATTTATCTGACTCACAGGATACTGATCTAAATAAATACATGAAATCATGGTGAAGCAACCAGGTTTGGAAGAGGTATGGTAAGAGGCCTAATTATGGTGTCAACAGGTCTCTAAGATGGTAAGTTTCACACAGTAAATGTACCTGTTATGTTTCATCAGCAAAGGCACAGTAAGCCACACAAAGTGTACATAAAACCAATGCTGTTCTCCTGCTGGTGGCAGTCCTGCCAGTAACACAAAGACCCGGGCATCATCAGCTATCAGTGCTTTTAGGACTCACGTGCTTACACCTCATGTATGACACTCTGTCCTGTTACCTTTGATTTTTAAAATATTTTTTCATGTGATCTGAAAATATTTGAATATATCATATTCTGCATAATATATTCAATAACTTGAAGTTTTATATGATTTGAAACTATAGTTTTCCATTGTTTCTTCAATCATTCATTAATCCTTGATTCCACTGGGTGTCCCAGATAGATGTAAATGACTATTCAGGACTCTAGATATATATAAAATAAATGACACTAAAATCCTACCAGAAATGCAAAGTGAGAGAAACCAAAGCCATGTGCCTAAGGAGTGGTCAGCACTGTGCTAAGTTTCCAGGGTTTGGGTCAGTTATGGGAAGAGTTTACAGAAGCACAAATCCTGACTTGGATGGGTTGCGCTCAGCAACATCTTGCAAAAGCCAGTTAAAGAGTGGCCCAAAGGTAGGGTCTCAGAAAGAAAAACAATTTTAGGGTCTTGTTCACAAAACACCAAGTTGAGAGTTACAAAATCAGTTCAGTGTATGAAAATCTCTTGTATCTGAGTGGTGTGACTGACATTTCAACAATCACCCAGGCAATTCTTGTGCTTAGTGAAGAATAAGAACTAGCACTGTCTATTAATATCTCTTTGGAAACCTGTACAGTCAGTATAATTCAGTTCAATTCTTCCTTCTTCCTTCATGTATATGTAATAAGTAGATGGCAGTTTAAAATGCAATACAGAGATTTATGGCAGAGATTTATGAGATTGCATCATCCCAAGTAAACGTAAATCACTGATGGACTGATTCTTTTTTAAACTATAGTTAGTAACAAATTATTCCCAACCCACTCTATTACTGATGAAAACATAGGAGGTTGAGTTAGGAGTGTCTGTGCTCAAATCCTGGCCTGGTCACTCGCCATCTGGGTAGGCCAGGGCAAATAGCCTGATCTCTTCAGGTGTTAGCTACTTTCATATGTGAAACAAAGATGTTAGTGAGATATCCAACTCATGGGCAGCCTCAAGGACAAAATAAGTTAATATATGTAAATTGTTTGATATATATGCTAATATATGTAAAGTACTTGGCACATGGAAAGTGCAAAGAAAGTTGTAGGCATTATCTTTAATCTCAGTCTCTTAATTCTTTTCCTCTTTGGACCTAACCTAGCCTGACTACCTCCCCCTTTCATGCATATGGACAATTTTCCTGTGATCTTTTTTGATGGAATATAATGTTTTCCTGGACAGGCCTGGGAAAAGGTGTCTATTGTTTCTAGGAAGTTTCCCCTAAAGGGAAATTTGTTCTCCTCCTCCTGTTACTCTTTCCCAGGTCACCATGATCCTTATCAGAGACAGTAGATCTGTCCTTATGATAATGCAAATCTATCAGGCTCATATTTCATTTTTTATCTCTTACAACCAGCAAATAATTCATCTCTCTCTTCAGCAGCACACTTCTTAGTCCTTCAAGTTGAAGTTATTAGAAGTAAGGATTTGTGGAAAATAAGAATATTAGGCACCTGGCATTTGCACTAAGCAGGTCTTTTATCCAGTTGTGCTGTGTGAAAATTAGAATGCCTTTTCTCCTCCCTTCTGCCTGGCTCACTAACTTTTACAAAATAAAATGCATCTCTTAGCTCTTTATTAATGGCTACTTAAAAGACCTTTTGTCTTGAAACCCTCATTTCTGCATGGATTTTTCTGATAATATATCTGGTAATGTAGTTTGTGAAATTTGAATCTCATCACATAACCCACTACTCTTAAAGTATGCACAATTTCAGGGCAATTAAATGGATTTTAATAATAATAATACATATTGAATATTTAAAAACCTACGGAAAATTTAGATGCATTTTAAAAAGATCAATACTTTGGAAATGAAAAATCGTTGATAAGTTTGATCAAATAAATAGCTCTAAGTTTTAGATCTATTTTTAAAAGTGATTCACAAGTATTTTTTCAAGTTGTATATCTTATTAATGATTCTTACAGAGTTCATGACATATGTTCTGTATATAAATATGCTATCTTATGAGTTTCACAAACGTTTTCCCCTAGCCTGTGACTTGCCTTCTCACTTCCTTGAGACTTAAGAATATCTTTATGAAAGAGAAGCTTTGATACAGTCTTTAAATTGTTGATAAGTTCTTATGTAATATTTTTAAAAATTTGTACTTCTTGGGTCCTAAGAAATCTCAGTCCTATTCAAGTCACAGATATATTCTCTTGTACTTTTTTATTAGTTTAAGAACTATTTTTTCTACAATTCTATTATCTTATCAAGTTAAAATGTGCAGAAGACACAGAAAGACATTTCACCAAAGACAGGGTGCAAACACAAAACAGACATAGAAAGAAGCTCACAGTATAATTAGTCTTAGGGGAGTTACAGGAAACCATAACGAAATGCTACAGTATCCCCAGTAGACTAGTTAAAATTCAATACTGACAACATAAGATATTGAAGAAATAAGCACATCATACATTGCTGATGGGAAATTAAAGTCTTATAATCACTTTGGAAAGTAGTTTTACAACTTCTTATAAAGTTGAACACAAACTTGTTACATGATCCAATATTTCTACTCTCAAGTAAAAACATAAGAAAACAAAAGAAGCAATAATAATAATAACAATTATGATCACATAAAACATTCTTCAAATTGATTAATAATAAATCCACTCAAAATGACGCAAAGCTACAAAGAATCTAACGTCGTTTTACTTGGGTAGTAGATAAACAGAATGTGATATGTTAATAGTGGATGATTGCGTTAAAAAGCAGCTAACTACTATTTCATGAAATGACATGGGTTAGTCTCAGAAGCACTATGCTAAGAGAGAAAAGCAACACAAGAGACTACAGTCTATAAGATTTCATTGCTATAAACTTCTGGAAAAAATAAAACTGTATCGATGTCAACTTATAGCTATGTGCTCTATCAAAATGTCATTAAATGTGAAGATGAAAGATAACAGTGACTCTTTTTGTTTGTTTTACCTTTGTTGACATTGCTTTTATAAAAGTAAAAGTGGCCTTTATTCTAAGGATGTAGAGAGGAGCTAGACAGAGGTCTGGCTTTCTCTGACCGGAGTATGGGGTATGAGATATATATAACCTTTGACCTGGGGTGGTGCTTAGGGCGGGCATTGATGACATGCAAGGAGCTGATTGGAAGTTTCTTCACGCCCACTGGGAAAGGAATAGGGGAAGGAGGAAGAGATGTCGGAGTAAACATCCCCAATTTGGACTTCCACTGCCATAATGTCCTGTAACTTATTCTAGGGCAAAACTCTTTCAATATTTATTTTATTATGACTTGCACAGTTTTTAACATACACATTACAAATTATTCCTATCATTACTATTATGCAATTATCAGTTCTTTTTCCCAAATGTCTCAAACAATTCTGAAAATCATTAATGCAATTATTTCTCTGAAAACCTTCCTCTTAAAGTTTCCATGCTGTATCCAAATGCTGTGATTGCAAGTTACTTTTCAGACTAGTTACTTATATGTTAGCTTCTGGATTTAGGGTTCTTTATTTTTCTTTTTTAGTTTATTACCTCACCTCATTTGATGGAATTCCCCGTCCATAGTACATTTTTAAGAAAGATACATGAAAGCAAAATAAAAAAAAAAATTAAGGCTATTTCACATGTGTAGAAAAAGTTCAGTTGGAAAAAAGTAAAAATAAGAACACATTCAGTTGGAGTTGGAACATATTCGCTGAATTCTTTTTTTTTTTTTTAATTGAGGATCAAACTCACAACCTCACGGTTACCAGGCAGGCACTGTGTCACTGAGCTATATCCCCAGCCCAATAGTGGCTGAATTCTAATGTGGGCAGTTTTATTCTAATTTTCTGTGTACTTAAAATGTCAATTGTGACCAACCAATTAGTGAAACGGAGTTATTACAGTTCAATAAATAAAAAAGATTATCCATGATTAAATTTGTGTGATGACAGAGATCCTTACATTTACTCATCAAGAGTAAAGAATTTCCTCTCAGGTCTCAACCAGTGCAGCAATCAAGTTGCTTTAACCTGTAAACAACCTAAATGCTCTTGTGTTTTATTTGATTTAACTTTTGAATGTTAGATTTATAAAAGAATTCACACCATTCAGACAAACATCCCTTTTACAGTTGATGGAAATAAGGATTTGGAGCTACTGAAATGACCCATGTAGGTCAGAGGATAAATTGAAAGGCAATGCAATGAGAAACAAACTCCCATATATTTTTGTCTTTACTTCTCCTTATTCTGTATTTATTTAATTTTTTTGGTGGTGCTGAGAATTGTACTTACAGTCTCAAAAATGTTAGGCAATCACAATACCACTGAGCTATAGTCCCAGAACTCTTTTTTGCTCCTTTACAATGAGTCTGATCCAAGAGTTATAGTCAGATGCTGCAAATTAAACTATATGATTGAATGACAAATACAGAGGCCAACAATTCGTAACAAGAGAACAGTTAGTCCTGCAAAAAAGTACAAAACAGAACTTGAAAATTTGTTTCCTATTTTTCAGGCTTCCTCTGACTGAATAGATGCACAACAGATTCTAGGCTAATGGTTGCCAATCATTGTTTGTTTCTATAATAGGACAAATGATAAATATTTTATGCTTTCCAGGCTGCATATGATCTTTGCCCTATTCTATTTAAAAACTGAAAAAAAATTCTTTAGCTTGAAGGCAACACAAAAATACACCACTGGCCAGATCTAACCCTCAGGCTGTGGTGCCCTGAATACTGGTCTAGGCTATTAGTCAGGGGTAGAGGTTTAATAAATGTCTTTTGAGAGACACCACAGACAAGAAAGTAAGCACTCATGTATTTTCAGCAGGAAGTGATTTATGAGAATCTAGGCTATTAAAAAGTCCCCTCAAATTTTTTAGAAAGGAAACACAAGAATACTAATAATAATAGTCACAAAAGAGAGATAGACAACCATAATCTAGCTACAGGCCATGTGTAAAATTGGGATGCAATGAGAAACAAACTCCCATATAATGAAGTTGATGCAAAATAATATTGCCAGCTGCCTGATGTGATATCAATTAATGTCATCACACAGAAATTAGAAAGTAATCATAATCAAATGTAACAATACAGTTTATAGGAAAATAACAGATGAAGGATATAAGATGCATAATTCAGTCATAAAAATTTTGTTTAATGAATCATTAGTCAAAATACAGATTACAGAGTTTAGAATATCTCTGTCTTGTCGCCTTTCACAGCAGGGAGAAGAAGAAGGCTCCAGTGTGCAGTCATTAAGTAAGTGTTTTTCCTTGCAGTACAAAATGAAAAAGAAGCAAACAGGGAAATGAAATTCACCTCTGTCCCTCTGCTCTAATATTTTTAGGTGCTCCTGAATACTGAACTTTTGTTGCTATGATCTGGAGCTGATACATGAATGATTACATAGAAACAGAGCTAGAGAGATACACAGATCAGCAGATACTTCTGTGTATTATGCTACTTTATCTACATTAACCTGCACAAAGAAAGTGACATAGCAGGTAATTTATTCCTAATTTTAGAGGAAAAAAACGAGGCTTACAGAAGTTATACTTTAGTCCAAGTTCTTTTGGGCCAGAAGTTAGTGGAGTCAGGATTTGAACATGGCTACTTTGACCCGAAAGTTTACTTTTTCACCATCTCCTGTTTCTTCTCTTTCAGCTACCATCCACCTCTGCTGATCACAAGAGCTTCCCAGGTTTTACAGTCACTGAGACAAACATAGTAGAGTTCGGATTTCAAGTAAGCAACTGTGACCCAATGCAAGGTACAAACAGGCCTCCCGGACGCATGCATCTTGGCAGATGGAGCTTTGCAGGAAGGCGCAGTGGGGAAGCTCTGGCTGCTTGTCCATGTGATGGAGGGAGAGTCCGCAAGGCTGACATCAAGGAATCAGCCAAAGAAATCAAAGTGCTTGAATTCTTTCAACACGTCAAATGTTATAAGCAGGAGATGCAAAGGCTTTAAGGCAATGCTATTTGTAAATAATAAAGTTGGTTAATAGAAATTTCCTAATTTACTTGGGAGGATTATAACCATGAAGTAGAAAAAAAAAAGTGTCCCAAAGTGTCACTGAGCATTTGCACCAACCCAAACCCAAGGAGCTGGAAAACTCCGCAAGTCAAGGTGACTGTCCTTGCCCTTAAAATGTGTGTGATTATGTACATGTGTGCATGCGTGTATGTGTCCATGTATTTTTAAGAGCTTTTAAAAATAATTTTTTTAAAAACTTGCTATTTCTTACAACTCTTTTCAAGATTTCTCTTTTCCTTGTTCACTGTATTTTCATCTGGATTATATTATTTCCTTCTGGACTAAACTTTGGAATATTAATCCTTCACAAAAAAGGATATAAAAATGTGTAAGAATCATGCCATGGACATCAGTGTAACCCTATTCCTTAAAGGCAACTAAAGGAAGGAGCAGCCCTTCCGGCAGAGAGAGTCAGGAAATCACAGAGGTTTTCCAAAGATGTGATGGAGTTTTTGAGCTAGCCAATAAACTCTATTCAAAATTTATATTTTTTCCTAGTTAAGATATTAGGTGGTTGGGGTTAGGGATTTAGCAGCATAAGCGCCTGCTTGGCAAGCACAAGGTCCTGAGTTTGATTCCCAGTACAAAAGAGAGAGAGAGAGAGAGAGAGAGAGAGAGAGAGAGAGAGAGAGAGATGTTAGGTGGCCTCCTCCTACAGGGTGACTTTTCTTAATACTAAATATGATTGATGACTATTTTTTCTAATGGCTTATTTTATTTGGTCCCAATTTTCAAATATCTTACTCTTCAGAATGGTTAGAATCTCATCTATGATTTTGTACCTGTACAAACTTTGGAATATACAAGTTAAATTGGTCCTTTAAGGACAATTATACTTTCTCCTAATATATCCTTACTACTCTCAGTCACACACAGAAGCCAAAGTACTAAACTAAAATCAGTTAGATTGTAGCATAAACTTGGGTATAAGTACAGAGCCAGAGGAAAGGCAAGACTTTCGGGAGTCAATACTGATTAATTGGAGGGTTCCCAAGTTGCCAAAATAGAGGTTTTAGAGGAATTGTAAACAATAAATATACAAGAGATGGGATAGTTACTCTGATCACGTAACAGTTTGGATGGATGGTCCTGTTTAGAGACTGAGAGAGACCATGTCGTGTCACAGTGGAAAAGTCTGTCTTCCCAGAGCAGAAGTTAGGGGCTCTCACTGCCCTTAGGTCTCAGGGGTCCCCGCCTGACACATTCCATGTGAGGCTACATACTGCCTGTGGCCTGGGGTGCTTTTTTTTAATATCTCCAATATTTAACTGTATGATGCTTTGTACATTGTTAGAATTCAGTAATTCTTTGCTGTACAAATTCATGCAGATGAAATAGAAAATAGCTTCTGTAAATTATGTTGACTCATCTCAAAAAAACTGATAACTTGAGAATTAAAAAAGAAAAAGGGAAGGTGCTAAATTTCTAAAGTTTTTTTAAATGTTTCATATAAAAATATTAAAGCTTAAATGAACAGTTACATTTATTTGCACTATAAGCAGCCTAAGCAAACAAATTACAGTCTGAAGCAAAGTAATTTCATTCTGCAGCCCAGCTGCTCACTGTAGAAGCTAGCCTAAAACACTCATCTTACACTGCGGATATTAGCAATTTTGTAAAAATGAAGAATATTAGTGATATAACATATCTGAATAAATGTTTTCTTCTCTTCTTGTTCCAGCTACATTGCACTACCCTCTCACTTTAGAATCAACCTTAGCTGTACTTTGTATTATGCTTTTACCGTTGCTCCAAAACAAGGTAAATTTATATTCTGCAAATTACTTTGCAGTTCCTGCTAAAACATTGATTCTGATTCTCTGTAAGGCAACTCCTGCATTTATTTTTATTTTTTATCAGTGTTAATGAAACCATACTGTCTCAATAAAATTCCAATTAAAATTTTTTTCCAATCTGGAGCATTTTAGACATGTAAAAACCTCAGGCTTTTTTATGACCATAAGAATTAAGAATCTTTTTCTCCAAAATTGCTTTTAAATAACATTCTAAGAGAGAAGTGAGGAAAGAAAGTATTATCCTATTTTCCTGGAAAGTCTCCATGAGAAAATAGAAGAAAGTGACTCTTCTTAAAAGAGTGTTGTGGTTATTTTTGCTCACAATCTAAAGTACAGTGTGCTATTATGATGATTTCAGCACTGTTATCCAAAAATTGGTATTTCTTAAATAACTAAAATGAAATTTTATTATTATGTTTTACTCATAATACTATGAAATGAAATAGCCATAAGGAATTGTATTTTAAAATAAAATCGCAAGGAACAGATATTTTGCCTGTACACAGTGATCTTTTAATCTTAGCAAAAGTTCCCATTACCACAAAACAGCAATATAATCTACCGCCAAGCTTTCAATAATTTATTAAGCATCTACTCTGGTAGAAAAAGAAAAATGTTCTACTTAATATTACAATTATGTCTGCCTTTCCAATTTACTATACAATGCCCTTTCATATCAAATCTATCTCCCCAATTTTTTCACAAGAATAGCACATTTAAAAAATCTTTAGAAGTTGAAAAGTTTGTACAGTTTTCAGTGATTCCTTTGAGCATAGTATACTTCCTATATTTTGTACAAATGCTCACGACAACACTCAATTTGGATATAGTATCATTGCTTAGCATTATTAATAAAATTAGTGTTATTTAAACAAATGTTAATAAAGTCAACATTTTCGTATTAGATTTAAGTGATACGTTTCTGAACCTCTTGGTGTAGTCACTGAGGATTTAACACAACACAATGACGCTTTAAAACATGAATCCTGTGTCCTTCATTAGTACTGTCCTTTCGTAGAGTCAAATGACACTGACATATCCTGAAATTTAGTTGCAGAAGAGTATGAAGACAAAAACTTCTGCTCTGAGGGTTTTTGCCAACAATTCACTGTTTTTCCTTCCTAGCAACATTTTCTTTAGTTGGAGCACTGAGTCTTTCTTACAGTGTGTCAGTGCCAATGAAGGTACATGTGTGTGTGTGTGTGTGTGTGTGTGTGTGTGTAAGTATGTACTGTGCTATGTGTAAGAACTGTGTGCAAGTACATTGTGTGTGTGCATGCATGTGTGTGTGCACGTGTGTGCACTGAACAGCACAGAATAATTCTGAGTATGAGTGTGAAAGAAGACAGATTTGATCTGTGCTTTCCTCCTCATTCTATCACATATAGGGTTTTATGGACAATAAGTTACTTAAGTTTTCTGGCCTTTTCACCACTCTAAAATATGTTACTCTAAACTACAGGATTAAGAGTACCATAAACACACATCGTCTAAGACAATGGCAATAAAATGGTGCTACTATTTTTTCTATTTGAAATATGTTCTCCAAACTCATCCTTATTGTTGATTTTTAGAAAGGATGAGAGATTTCTTCTAACCAGAGTAAATGTCTAATATGTTTCTTGGACCAAATGCCTGGATCATGTTTCTAGAAAGAAGAAAAAGAAAAAAACTTATTACCAAATAGAAGCATTGATTACAGTAACTAATGCTACAATATCAATTATCTATCATGAAAAACTCAGCTTTTCTGTGATAGATTTAAATTGATAATTGCTTTATATTTCTTCCTAGTAGGAAATATTGAAAAAAATGGTATAATTCCAGCATCTAGATTTTATTTCTGTGGTTTATTATTAATAGGATGAAAACATCTCTCTTTCCAAAAAGATAAGTTCTATAATAAACCAGCTTAACAGAATATGTGCAAATGAACTTCCTGTCTTACTTTTAAAAATATGTATAAGAATATGCAAGTCACCCTTTGTCTTTAAAACATTGTTGCTAGTAGGGTCTGAAGCAAATTAACCTGATTTCTTAAGCAGGAAGCATTTCTGAAGCAAGATTCTTTTTTTTAGCCTGTCAAACGTGCTGAAGAAGGTAATCAGGCAATAAGAGTTGCCATGAACAACAACCCAGGGAAAAAAAAGTTAGTGGCAGTTATGGAAAATAAATGAGTGATTACATTCCATGGTTTGTATTAGTCTGTGTTTAAAGGGAAGCACAATGAGAGCCATAGCATATGGCATGTCTGCAAAAGGAATTGGTTTCTTGGTACCGAAAATGTGTCTGAGATCACACCCACACCAGCACCCGGGAGCAACCTTTGATACAGTGGAGCAATGGATCCGAGAGGCAAATTTGGGGAAAAGACATGAAACAATAGTAGGCTGATATCAATAAATTATATCTGAAGTTCTGTGTATGCCTAACAATTTCCCAAATAGCAACAGAGGCTGTTCATGAAAGCTTTCCATGAAAATGTGTGATTGTGTTTTACAGAATTGTCAAAGTGTCACATTCGAGTTACACTTTCAAAGAGGGAAACCACGGAGAACTATGACAGTTATTCTCAAGAAATCAGCAAGAAGATATATAAATTAAAATGAGGCTCAAAATGTTAGTATGTGGTATTCTGTAGAATTAATACCTAGACTCAATTTGATTTCCTGGTTTCTTTCTTCTGGCCCCTAACTGCCCTAAGCTCCTTTTATGAAGTGTTTCTACCTCAGACCACTAATTCTAAGGCACCACTGTATTGTGGTCACTGTGGACACTGCCTTTTGTGCACACCACTCTCTCCGAAGCAATTGTTCTGCTGTCTATATTCACCCGGCAAGCTCATACTAATCCTTCAAATCCCAGCAATTTGTAAAGTCCCTGATAAAGCCAGAGCTAATTCTCCTGTAGTGAGTGAGATAATCGCTATCCTTAGCCGTAATCCACCCAACATCTTTTATGTTCATTAATTACCTTAGTATGATAACACTAGAGTTTGCCTATTTACACGACTCTATTTCACATTGCAAATATTTTTGTCAGAAGAGACATTTTATTCTCTTTAAAAGAAAAAAGAAAAAAAAAGAGACATAGTTTCTTTCACTTTTATCTTCCCAACAAACAGCACTTCTTAGTTAACTATTAAATGTCGTATACTCTCATGTCCTGTAATATAATCATAGTTATTGGGCAACCGTATGAATCAATAACCTTGTTGGCATAAAGATGAAAAAGGATTTAGACTCAGAATATCTGAGTTATTGCTATTGTGTAGTCTCAGATACCACCTTCTTCATTTTAAAAACGAAATCATTCTGAAAAACCACCATACAGAATATTTTGTAAAAACAAAAGAGATTCTATTTCTGAAAAAACAATTTTAAAAATTGTTGTTTTACAGACCATACTTTTTATTATACAGAATTCCTAAGATATGCATTGCATTGAACTGTGGCTTATAGTCTATTTATGCTCAGGAAAGTACAGTGATACTTGAAACATAAGAATGATACAAGATATAGAATGTACCTTCAGAATTAAGCCATGATTTTGTTTTCTGAAACAGAAGACAAGAGTGAGAGCTGTGAACTGGAAGCGGGTGTGTGTGTATGAAAATACAGAGGAGATAGAGACAGAATAACAGGTACAGAATGCAATGGAGTAAAAATTAATTATATATTGGTGAAATTCAAGGTACTGTAGGACAGTATGAAAACTTAATGTGTTTGGTAAACAATTTCTAAAGGTGGTTGCTGGTTCAACTTGCATGCAACGCTTGAAAATGAAAGACAGCTATGGGTGCCCATGACAGCCTCCCCACTTTGAAACATAACAGTTGACAAGTGTCATAATGCTTCTGAAATACAGTCCCAGAAAGGCTGTGGTGAGTGTGAAGATCAAGGTGGTGGCTGCAGAGACAGTTCCGTGGGTTGGACTAAAGTGAGACCCAGTTCCTAACCACAGAACACCATCCTTCTACCAACCCATCCATTTAACAGCAGTTTTTCACTTGATATGTTGATTTTCTCGATTGTAGATTAATAACTCTGTTTTTCTTCTTTCTCTAAGAAGGGCTCCTCTCCATTCATAGTTAATTTGGATTTGCTGATTGATTTAGTCATGCATTAGCATGCATATTGCAAGCCAAAGTTCCTTTGACACAGCTGGCAGTGTTAAAATGAGGTTTTCCACCACCAAATACAGTAAGATAAAGCAGAAATTTGAGTAAGCCATTGTATTCAGAAGATGAGAAAAAAACTGGTGATTTTGATAAAAATTGAAGCTCTCTTTTCCATCACTAGCTCCTACACATCCTTTTGAAGCCTTCCAGCTTTCTGCTCTCCAGTTACACACTTGAAAGTTGTCTGTCCGTGTCTATCCTATTGACTTCACATTCCAGTGCTCTATGTAGAAAATCAACTGTCTTCTACACCTGCCCAACATGTTCACAACTCATTGGGTTTTGCTTTAACTCACAGTAATGTTCTTTTCTGTAGAAATATTGCACACTAGAGTCACCCGCTCAGAGAATGGAATACTAAAAATAAATATGAACTTTGATGAAACAGCAGTGTCCAGAAGAAAAATAGACAAACAAAATCCTTTTTAGAAATAATTCCAATCATGGATCATGAGGCCATGTATTTTTGTTCTCAATTCAGTCCAATAAAAGTGCACTATAACAAGCTTTGTTTCTCAAGGAGCCAAGGACCTTGGGTATAGATATATGGATTTAGTTCATTATAATTAACTCATATATACAAAGCTGACTGTCCAGGCTCTCTCCACACAGAGCTGATTGGAAATGTCCACTATGTTCTGAAATCTGATAGTCTTTAAGAACTCAAATTACTAGAAATAAGTTCTCTAGAAAGACAGAAATTCTCACTGCTAAGTCTTGACTTTTCTCTCTTGGATCCAAAGTATGAGACTTCTCTTTAACTCACTTTTAAGGAGCAAAACTGATTTAGGATTCATCAGACTTTTGTAAATAGATACTATGTATTTTAATTTACAGCAGAAATAAGTTAAAGCATTCACTTATTCAACTAATACTTTGTTATGTGTACTATTTTATTTCATACTCCAGCAAATCCCTGACTCATTCCTATCTCCCAGGTTATCTGCGATTCTTCACAATTCACACGTTACAGTTTCTACTGGCTGCCATGTTCTCATTTACATGTGATCTTTGTACATTGTTTCCCTAAAACTAGAATTCCATTTCTCTTTTCCTTACCGTCCACTATGGCTTAATGCCTTCTTCACATCTCAGTGCAAATGTCTTTACCTTATAGAATACACTCTCTCATTACACATATACATAAAACTCAAAGCCTTCCTTCCCTCTGACGCTTTTACTATGTTGCTCATTATCTTCAGTATCCATCTTCCCCGTATCTGTTGACTCTAAGTGCAACTCTTTAATAATTGCTACAATTTAATTCATCTAGGGCTTATAAAGACAAAGGTTACAAACAAAGAAACAAGCACCTCTGTAGTCAATTATTATTCAAGGCTACAGTAGCCAAGGAAATTCATAAGTGGGTAAAATATCCACAAAGTTATACGTTTGAACAATGCAATCAAGTAACCAAGGAGTGTATTTTCGAAATTACACTTCTAACTCTGTAAATCCACATCAACATGATAAGTAATCGATCACATTCATTCTCAAAGAAACAAAGTACTAGAGAAATTGTAGCTTCTCAGTAAACACATACTTTTTGACCAAGGCACCCAAACCTTCACTCTTCTCTTACAAAGCCTCACTGAAAAAAATAGAAGAATAACTCTGTTTACCTACAAATACTCAAGTCTTTTAAGCACATGAGTAAAGCTTGAAAATATCACTTTGTAACTCTTTCCTTTCAGCCTGTTCCACACTGCTAATTGCAAACCAGGTCTAAAATTGACAAAATAATGTTACCATCTATCTGCATTCCAGATGCAAGCTGGCAAACACTAATCATTACTGGGAAACATACACAAAAATTATAAATATGTCCACATAATTAGAATGTCTGTATGTGATATAAATCTTTTCAAGTATTAATAACTGCCAGGACAGGGCAACATGTCATCAATTTCTTATGAGCACACTTTGCTCGTTGGTTTCTAACACACCCTGGCCTTATTCTTGTGTTGGGTTGATTCGTTCTTATGCCCTGCTTGGCTTTGGTGTAAGGAATTTTCATTTCTGCCCTATTAAGAGGGTATGATATATTTATTTATTGCAACAATAAATACAGCTGTAAAATGGACCATAAAAATAGATGACATGAAAAATTCTGTAACTAATGTGTCAGCTATAATTGAGAAATAAATTAAATGATCCATCTGCTTCCTGCCATCGATTTCACTGTTTTCTCCCATATTTGAGTATTTAAAAGGAAGTCAGCATGATTTATACTAATTACTCACCACACAAATGCCACATTTATATTGATTGCCTCTGTAATATAATTTTACCAATCCCTAACATACAGTTGTTTTTTCCAGTACACTCAAACCTAATGAGCATATGAACTCTCTGTCTCATTAATATAATTTTCCCTTTAACCTGTACCATTAATTTTATATATGTTGGTGATTTAAATCTTTTTGAGTAATGAGCATGAGAATAATTACATTCTTTGTTATAATTTAGAAAGAGACATAAAATAAAAACAAATAAAAATAAATAAAAATAATAAATAAAATTAAAATAACACACATGAATGTGTTTCATGTGTGTTAAATCATAAGATATAACCTTTCTGCTCATTTGGTTTAGTAGTGAAAATCAGAACAGCCAACCATCATGGGAACCAATTAATTATATTTATATCATACCTGCGCATTATATTTTAAGTGACTCACAATGAAATAGTATATATTACCTCAGGGAAAATAACAATGATTCATTTCTATTTTTTCAAATACGTATACATTCACATTATAGATGTATAATTACTATTTCAATCTTCCCTAACTGCCAAAACCAATACCTTTTTTTCCTTGAGTCCTTAAACTTGTTGATCTTTTATACCTGGAAATTATTTGTAACACTTTGGAGAGAAGATGATAACACTCATCTCTGTCTAGATGTGCTTTTCTTCTCTGATGTCTTATTCATCTAACAATATAAATATTCACATTCTCTGTGATAATAGGAAATATAGGCAAGAAAAAGAAAACAGAAGTCACCATATATAAAACACATGCCATGCTCTTGTGTGTCTGTCCAGAGTTTTATTGCTATGTTACAGAACACTGCAGAACATGGCAACCTAAAACATCTGTAATTTGGGTGAGAACGGTAGGTTTAGTTCGTCTTTAAAAATCAAGCCACGTTTATTTTGTATGACAAAATCCTTCAATGAAGTTCAGAGGAAAACAGAAGCAATTTTCTCTTCTCTGAGAATATCACTTCCTAAATCCACATCTTCCTTCTTCCTTTCTGAATTTACTCCAACATGCCTCCCCGCTGGCCAGATATACATACCTGTGCCTTGTCTGGCATCTGGAAGATCGTCCAAAATTGAATTCATCTCTGCACTGTCAGACGCATTTCCTGTGCCTTACTTTGAAACAGCTCTAGTATCTGCAAAGTTACCTGAACCATAGAATATTCTCTGATCTTTTCTTTTTTTGAGTTCCTCAGACTCAACTGACTTTTCAAATAAGGCGATTCTGAACCATTCATGCTGCTGATAATCACCTCCTTTTTCCCTCTTTCAGGCCTTTCGTACCTTTTCCCCTGTGGTATTGCGATCACCTCTCTGCCATCCCATCTTTTCCTACAAGTCACATCTTGCAAAATAAAATAAAACCAGAAAATGTTTGGATCCATAGAAGCTAGGACATTAATGTTGTTTTATCTTGTTTCACTAACTCTTGGGGGAAACTTAGAAATTAATTTATCTTAGTAACTTTGATTCTCAACTTCTGTCTCACTAATAGGAGCATAATCATGTGACTTAAGTGATATTCTGTGAGTTCACAGCATTCCACGATCTAAGCTTGATTTTCGAAAAACATAATGTTGAACTAAATCCTCTCTGATACAAGCAACCTTCATGGCACTTTACCACCCTCACAATACAGAGAAAATTTCTTGGCTTTTTACAACCCTCTCATTCTGCCCTGATTTTCATGTCTAATATCCATTCTGAGTAATCTCCTTGCTAGACATTGCTACAGATTGTTTGCTGCCGTCTCCCATCCACCACTCATAATATTGGGACTTTACTTTTGTGCTAGTGCCTGTGTGTCTCTTGGAGCCCCTTACGGAATAGTCTTTAGAATCTAAACTAGAGTTAAACTACAAACATCATACTGTGGTCCTGTGTGACTTCTAGTAAGCAGTTTAACCATATGTGCCTTTAATTTAAATTCATAAAATGGGACAATAATACATACAGCATATGATTATAAAGTTTTGACAGATTTTTAAGCAAGTAATTAACTATTAAAGCACGTAGTATCTCATGGCATAATGTGTATTCAATAAAAATCAGCTAGTAAGTAATACACCAAATTCTAACATTCATAAGTACCATCTAAACATTCAGAGTCCTTACCAGAAATTAACCATTTCTACTCTGAGCTTAGCTTTCACCTGTTTGCGGCTCTTGATATTTAGTTTTATCACATATTATAATTAAATGCATGTGTGCACACATTTAATTTCTGGTCAGGGCTGCTATCTAGCCTTTAAGAAGAAAACTGTCTCTTTAATTTTTCAACCATTATACTGTGAAACACAATGTAGAAGTTCAGTAGCATGAATTAATTGGGTTCATCCCCTTCCACACCAATATAGGCATGTTAGGTGGCAGCACATATTTAATTCATGCCATTTAAATTGTCTTAGTTGATCTCTTAATGGCTGAACAAAATTCTACTTACAGAGCTATATAATAAAACACAGTGTAAGCAGAAATTCTGAATTTAAATAAGTTCAATTTAATTAATCCATCTCCATTAGGGATGAAAATAAACTTTACTAAGGGGCTTCATTAATAATAGCACAGGAGAGAGAGCCACTGGGTAAAAGGAACCTTTCTCCACTGCTACTGGGAATGTAGACTGGTGCAACAATGGAGAAATCCACATAGTGACTCCTCCAAAAAGTAGGATTAGAAGTCCTGTTCAACTCAGATATTCTGATTATCTTCCCAGAAGATTTAAGAAACATTATAGCACAGTTATATATATGCTGTTTATAGCAGTATAATTTGTAACAGCTAAATCTTGGAAACAGTCCAAATGCCATTTACTAAAGAATGGATAAAAAAGATTTTTTTTTTCACAATGGAATAATAGTAATAAAGAAAATACAAGACTTTTATAGGTAAATGGATGCAACTCTAGAAAGTGAAACAAGTCAGACCCACCCATGTATACATTGTATTGTCTCTCTAATGTGAGAAACTAAATGAGTACACAAGATCCAGAATGAACAATAGTTATTGGGAATAGGGAAGGAACTTCAAAAGAAAAGAGAAACTGTGGTGTGGGAAAGGGGAAAGGAAGGAAGCGAAAAATATCATATGTATATAGTTATTCAGCTAGTTTCTCTTAGTTAATTGAAAAGAAAGTTTTGTTTGGACAATATTTCATGCCTGTATCTTGTACTCTAAATAGCTAATATGAAGAAAATAATACACAATGTATTAATTATTATTATTATCCTACAAGTATGTTTTGAAACTCTGTTTTACTGATATTTTAATTGTTTTCTCTTTAAATAACACAGAGAAAAAAAGAAAAAGGAGCCATTAAAAAAAAGGAAGAAGAATTTGGTCTGGAAATATAGATCAGTGGTAGGGCTCTTGAATGGCATCTTGAGTGTGTGAGGTCCTAAGTTTAACCCTCATCACTGAAGGAGAGGCCAACAGAGACAGAGACAGATTGAGAAAGAGAGAGAGAGAGAGAGAGAGAGAGAGAGAGAGAGGAGAGGAGAGAGAGAGGATATGAAAATTCACAGCTGATAGCTTTGATTCTTTGCCATGTCTGATGAATATATGGCAGTTTTCAGAAGCTTAAATTTCATCCCAAACAAAAGTAATATATTCATCCAAGCATATGACTCTGCATACTTTTTATCTACTCATAAACTATGAAAGGTTGTTTAGGGGATGAAGACAATGAAATATTGAAAAAATGAACAATTAATGTTGTAAAAACTAAATATTCACAAATAAATGATTGCTTTAAGGCCTTTACTCAATATCATACAAAAAATGAAGAAAAGAAAGAAAGAAAAAAAAGAAACAAAGATCTCTAGTTAGACAAAATACCAAACAATAAAACAAAACTAAAACTTCAGAGGAAAATATAGGGCAGAGGGAAGAGTTCATGAAGTTTAATTTGATAGTGATTTGTGTCCTGGATAAAACAAAAGCATAAACAATGAAACAAAACCATGGTATGATATCGATTTTAAAAAAAGAAAACTTTCATATATCAAACAAAATAAAAAATAAAGTTAAAAAGCCTTCAAAATTGAAAAAATATTGATTACATGTCTGATAAAGATCTAATATAAAGAATATATTTAAATATACTCCTACAACTTAGAAAGGGAATACCTATTTAAAAAAAAGTGAAAAGGACTTTTATAGATTTCTTTCTAGATAAGATACTAATGACCAAAAAAGATATAAAATAGGTCAACATCATTATTCACTAGGGAAAATCAAGTGCAAAAATCGTTATCTCACACTAATTAGAGTGGCCACAATAAATGATTATATATACATATATCAAAACACCCAAAAAAGAAAGTTCAGAGTTCAGGTCTCCCACCTGGAAATATGGCATATGGAATGCAAAATAAAGAAAAAGAGAAATTCTGCAATTAAGGAACTCTGGGATGACCAGTGTACTTTGTGGAACAAAAAGTCGAGTCTGAAAGCTCATGGCTTTTACTGGTATCAATCAGAGAGGTGAGTCGGAGTCACAGCAGAGCGCTAGGGAAAAGAAGATTTACAGGCATTAGCCATAAAGAGAAACAGAGCAATTCTATCCCAGGCACAGGGGCCTCCAATTAGCAGTGCAATGGATTGTTTGATGTAGGCAGCACTGGCACATTTACTGCCAAGAAAGTATAATTCTTATTGAGTCCCATAGCTTCATCTGAGTTATCTCATATCTTAGCCCTAGAATCTCAGAGGCTTCTGCTCAAGCCCCCATTCCAGCCATCATGAGGGGCAGTTCTTGCTCATGTGCTGGAATGAGACAAGTTGGTGTCTTGCCTAGTCAAGAGGCTTTGTTTCTCAGGAGAGTGCAGCTTGGTGGATATATATATATTTCTAGCTCTAGCTCTAGCTCTAGCTCTAGCTCTAGCTATACCTCTGTCTCTATCCATATAAACAAGCATTGATGAGGAGAATTTGGGACACTTGTGAATTCTTGATAGGAATGTAAAGTGGTGTTACCATTATGGAAAATATTATGGAGACTTCTCAAAGAATGAAAAAATAGAATTACACATGTTCCAGTAATCCAATATGAGGCTTTGGGGAACATCGGAGATGTAAATCTTAACAATACATGCCTGGATCTGAAAAGACCCATGTTTATCTCATTTAATCCATCTCTAAGAGTCACTAAATTATTAACACCTCAGTATTGCTGGGAAGTCCATCTGAAAAATCTCTTCTGGACTCAACTTTAGCTTTCTGTTGTGAACCTCTGCAAAAACCAAAAGGAAGTTATACACCATGGACATAAAATGGCAAGGGTAAATATTCCCTTTCCAAAGGAAGAAGTTTGGGGGAATAGAAAAAAGTGGAATCAGAGCAATACCAAAACTCAGCAGGGCAAACATTAAATTCTGTAGTTTGTAATCCAGCACCTGACACAAGAAATGGGAGACAAGAGCTGAAAAGAACTTGGGTGGTCATGTTTATACGGTACTGTGGGTTGCAGGTGTCATGGGCTCTCAAGGTTTGGGTTTGCTTACTGCCTGCATCTTTCCTCAGGAAATGTTTCATATTTTCTGTCATCTCCAATATCTCACACTTTTGCTTTATCCTCACAGCTTTATGCTTTGAGGGCCTACTACCTGGCCTTCTCTTCTGAAATCTTGAAAGAAGACTTCCTGGCCCCATAACTCTTACATTCTGCATACTAATATAAATAGCACCACATGGATTAAGCCAAGGTTTGCAACCTGTTTGAGCAAAAGATAGTCCCCCTTATATCATGGCTTCAGAGGCCTCTTGGTTCC
Organism: Dolichotis patagonum; assembly: GCA_004027295.1. Classification (NCBI taxonomy): domain Eukaryota; kingdom Metazoa; phylum Chordata; class Mammalia; order Rodentia; family Caviidae; genus Dolichotis; species Dolichotis patagonum. The sequence goes on from PVJX010016101.1 coordinate 41,576, forward strand.
TGGATAACTGAGAACTATGAACCAAATCTCAGGGAACTAATGCCCTAGGTATACCCTCTGGAGCACAGTACCCTGGGGTTCTTTTCTCAAAGCAGGCTTTCACTTTTATCACTTTGCAACTATGAAGGGCAAGGTTTTCCTCAGTCCTGATGCCTTCAAAGCATCATTCCTATGGTTCTTATGAAAAGCATTTGTCTTTTCATGTTATTCTTTTTGTTCCAATTTTGAAGATGCTTGTTTTCTGGCAAAAAAATAAAACTTTTCAAGTGAGCTTTTTGTTCATTTCTTACTGTAGTTTTGATTAAAGCCACCAGCAGTAGCCATACTACACTCCCAATATTGGACTATTTGGAAATTTCTTCCACCAGATTAATTAGAATGCTACCTTCAATCTAAGTCTCTCACAAACTGAATAAAAACGTTTTTTTCTGCCAAACTGTAACACACATGTCTTGAGTCCAACTGTCAATGCAATGCTTATTGCCAGCTGAAACCTCTTGAGCCAAGTTTTATTAACTGCATTTCAATCAGCGTTCTGGTCTTCTGAGCTCTAAACAGACAGAATCTCCCATCAAGCATGGCTCACAGCATTCTAAAGCTTCTAAATGTAAGATCTTCAAACCTTTCCAAATTCCTTCTGCAAACTAGTTACAACTACTTTTGCACCACATGGCCAGATATATTCATGACAACAACCTCACTCCTGGTATCAAAATCTGTCTTCATCGTTTTCCTGTTGCAGAGACTAAATACCAAACATCGAGAACATAAAGGAGAGAGGTTTATTTTGGCTCACAGCTATCATCCCTCATCAGTGGGTTTCAAATCAGAAATGGCATGCAGAAAGGGTGTAATAGAGGAAAATTCCTCATGCCATGGTGGCCAAGAAGCACAAAGAGAAAATAGAAGCACAAAGAGAAAAGTTGCGAGAGATACAACTTTCCAAGTCACAGTCCCAGTGATCCAACTCTCCTGTCCATTCCTCAAGACCTAATGATACATTCAATGACTGATTCCTCAGCTGGTTGACTATGGTCTAGGCAACTTCTAAAAACTCACCTTTGAACAGATGAGGCTTTGTGGGAAACATTTTTTATCTAAATAATTTTATATAAATAGATAAAGAGAATATGGAATATAAATCAATATAATATGGGCTGACCTGTTGAATTGTATCACATGTTATATGTCCTTTAGCTTGTAGCCTTGTTTTCAACCTATAAATGTGAGAATTAACTTTTTAAGTTCTCATAAACAAATTAATCTGATGCTGGAAAAATAAAAGTTGATTGGGGGAAGGG
>PVJX010016102.1:0-41084 GCA_004027295.1 Dolichotis patagonum
GATGGGTTTCTTGTAGACAGCATATGGTTGGATGTTGTTTCTTGATCCATTCTGCCAGTCTGTTTCTTTTGATTGGTGAGTTGAGGCCATTTACATTAATGGTTGTAACTGTTATATATTGGTTTATTGTTGACATGTTATCTTTCTGCTGTTGTGTCTTTAGCTTTCCATTCTATTTAATTGTCTGCCTTGCTTGGTGTTTTTCTCCCATGTGTATCTAGAATGCCTTTCAGTATTCTTTGTAGGGTTGGTTTGGTGTTCATGAAGTTCTTCAGCTGTTCTTTGTCATGGAAGTATCTTATTTCTCCATCCATTTTGAAGGACAGTTTTGCAGGGTTTGTCAGTCTGGGTTGGAAGTGGTTTTCCTTTAGGATCTGAAAGACTTCACTCCATGCTCTGTGGATTTCATTGTTTGTGTTGAGAAGTCTCCCATGATTCTGATAGGTTGTCCTTTATAAGGTGATCTCTCTTTTCTCTCTAACAGTTTTTAGTATTCTATTCTTATGTTGGATTTCTGGGATGGTGATTATTATGTGTCTGGGTGTAGTTTTATTTTGGTTATGGCTGTTTGGAGTTCTATATGCTTCACTTATCAGATGTCTGTTTCTCTTCTCATGTTTGGGAAGTTTTCAGCTATTACTTCTGTAAATATCCTCTTGATATCATTTGGGCTGTCTCCTTCTTTTTCATTTATCCCTATTAATCTTATGTTATTTTTCTTTGCATCATCTTGCAGGTGTTGAATTGTTATTTCCTGATTCTTTGTTATTTTTAAAAGATCTTCTCTTTCTTGCTCACTGGCTGCAATCTTATCTTTGATGTCTGAAATTCTGTCTTCACTTTCATTGAGGCGGTTTTTACAGCTTTCAATAGAATTTTTAATTTCCTGTATATCTCTTTGAATCTGCTTTATGCATTCTGTTTGTTTCTTATATTGTTCTTTGAGGGATTCTATCTGTTTGCTTTGTTCCTCTAATTTTTTAGTTGTGTTTTCACTAGATGCATTCACTATTTCTTTCACTGTTTTTATCAATTCTTCTTTTACCTCGGCATGTATTTCTGGTTTGAATTTCTCCATAGCTTTCCCTATTTGCATATTTATTTCATTTGATATCATTTCAGACCTTTCAGGTGTATGGCTTCTTTTTTCTTCTATGTACACAGCTTCTAAGCTTTCTTGGGGAGGGCTAGGGCTTTGAGCCTGCCTTTTGGTCTTTCCTTTTGTCATTTTTCTATATTTCCTTACTTTGAGCGGTGTTCCAAATCTTTCTCTGCTTGTGTGGCATATTACCTGTTACACCCTCAGATCCTGGAGGGGCAGTGGCTCCCCCACAGGCTCTTGGCTTCCTCACAGGGTCCTAACTCCCCTCTGTGAGCTCCTGGCTCCCTAAGTTGTAAGGTGAATGCTGGGTGTGGCCACCTGGAGCCTGTGGAATCTCAGGCAGGCCAGGCCACCGTGCTTTGTCCCAGGCAGGTCTCCAGGAGGTTCCCTGCGAGTGAAGGGCCTGCAGGTCTCAAAGAGTCAGGCCAGAATATTGGTTTCTGAAAAGTTCCCGGTCCCAAACAGACCTGGCCAAGATGCCAGTCTCCACAATATTCCCAATCCAAACAGCCCGGGCCACTCTGCGGGTCCGAGAGTTTCGGGTCCCAAAGAGACAGGCCGAGATGCTGCTTTCTGGGAGACTTCCTGGGCGTGAAGGGCGGGGCTATGGCCCCAAACAGACCCGGCCCAGATGCCGGTCTCCAGGCAGTTCCCTGCCGATGAAGGGCAGGCCTACCAATCCCAAACAGTCGCGCTGAGATGCAGGTCTGCGCAGACTTTCGATCCAAACAGCCCAGGCCACACTACGGGTCCGAGAGTTTTGGGTCCCAAAGAGACAGGACGAGATGCTGCTTTCTGGGATACTTCCTTTAAAGAGATAGTAGAATGAAATCCCCCTTATTTGCTATACTGCGTTTGGTCAACCTTCCAATGCTCCAATGCTCAGATCTCTGGCTCCCCTTCCCAATGCCTAAAATTTTTTCTCAGTATGTGTTTATCTCTCATGCTTTTAATGATTTCTTTTAATGTACAAGAGCTTTTTAATAAGATGAGATATCAATTGTTGATTCTTTGAATTATTTCCCAAGCCATCTGGGTTATTCTTACAGACCTTCTGAGTATGCCTTCAAGATTTCTACCTAATTTCTTTTCCAGTTGATTTAATTTTTCTTCTTTAATATTTAGATATTGGATCCATTTCAACTTTGTTATAGTGCATGATGATAAACATGCATTTAGTTTTAGTCTTTGGGATCTAGAGAGTCAGTTTTCCAATAACACTCAACAAAAGGTTTACCTTTCTTCCTCTGAACACCCTTGACTCCTTTTCAAAGAAAAGGTGGGGGATGTGTTTGAAATTCTGTCTGCATCTTCTATTCTTTTCCTCTGATATTGTCTGATTTTTTTCCAGTAATATGTTGATTTTATCACAAACATTTGTAGTACAATTTTAAATCAGGCATTATGATGCCTCCTGCCTTGCCTTTGTCGCCTAGAATTAGTTTTGCTATTCTAGGTCTCCTCTGGATCCAAGTGAATTTAAGGAATATTTTCTCTAGTTTTGTGAGGTATATTAACGGTGCTGTGATTGGTATTATAATAAATCTGTGTAACAGTTTGGGGATTATGGCCATATTCACAATGTTGATATTTTGGGGGGAGATTGTCTATGTGGAAGGAATATCATCTCATCTCTGAATAATGACAATTTAATTCTTCCTTTATTAACCTTAATGTTTTTATTTCTCCCTCTTTTTTAATTTACCTAGCTAATGTTTTTTTAGAATTGTATCAAATAGGTGAATAGAATAGGTGGTTATTCTTGTCTTGTACTTGATTTTAGAACTAAAGCCTTCAGTAGTTTTGGCTTGTCATAGATTGCTTTTATCAGAAAAGGTAAAAAAAAAAGAAACTATTGCAATCTCTGTAGTGTTGACTCCATCTTTTTCATTGACACCTATCAATCTTTCACTGTTTATCTTTGCCTTGTCTTGTAGCTGTTGAATTGGTATCTTTTGATCCCTTGTTATTTAAAATATCTTTCCTTTTGTGATCACTAGTCACACTTCTGTCTTCAAATACTGAAAATCTATCTTCAATTTCCTGTAAGAGGCTTTGCCAGCATACAATAGAACTTTAAATTTCCTGGATACCTGTTTGAATATGTTTCACTTGTTATATTTCTTTCTTATATTGATCTCTCATGGTTTCTTTCATTTTCCTATCATATTCTATTTTTTAAATCTGTCTCTACTCTAGATTTACTGAGCATTTACTTTATGATAGTTGACATTTCTTTACCCGAGAGACTATTTCTGATATGATTTCCTCTATAGCCTCATGAATTTATTTCTTTATGTCAGTTCATACCATTTCAGATATTTCATATTTATATCTTCCACTTTATTCTATCTCACTGTTTCCTGGACTAGTTCTGGGTAAGTTGCAGGTCTATGATTACATTTTGCTTCTGAATCTTATAATTTTCTATTTCAAAAAATTTATTTTGTTCCCTGTGTTAATACTTCTAAATTTTTGCTGTAGCTAGCTGTGCTACTGGTATCAAGTCTTCTCTAGGAATTTTATGTTCTTCAGGTGTGTCTTCTGTGTGTAGGAACATCTATGCTTGTGTCTGTCCCAGTGTCCTACCTTCCCAGTCAATTAAGTGAGATGTTGGTATCTTTTTTGTTCGGTTCCCAGTTCTTTGGTATTGAACTATGGTGAGTTTGTCATCTCTGAACTTTTCAGTATTGTTACAGAAAGGAGAACAGCTGATTACAACAGATATCATATACTAGTTCAAGTAGCAGAAATAGCAAAAACAAAAGCATCAAGCACAGTTCAAAAACTTACAGACTATGACAATTAATTTCCTACCTTAAACCATAAAATCAAAATCTACAGTTATATAACAGAATCAAACATATATTAGGATCTTGTATGCAGTGTTTCTCCTTGGTAGACTGGTTTTATCCTGTGGTGGGTAAATTTAAGAGTATAGTGGATAACACCAAGATAACTGTACAGGAAGTAGAAGCAAGGCTGGAAGACAGAAGATGCTCATCTAGGCTTTGGGAAACCAGAGAAGTGACCACGAAAGAGAATTAAAGTGTATGCAAGGAATTATCTGAACTTGTACTCTGGATTTGGGAAATGAGATTAGTTTTCTGTGGTGGGAGTTCTCTCCATACATTTAGAAAAGTGAAAAAAATAAGAAAAAGAAAAACCAGAAAAAGCAGGGATGGCTCCACCTGTTTGCTTCTATTCTATGTGTCTGTCTTCCCAAGCACTAATACTGGTTAGCCTACCTTACTACTGGTTTCCTCATGTTTTAGTGTTGCTTTGGATTTTTGCACACCGCTAATCTTGCCTGTTCATCCTTTGTGCCCTAGTTGGGATCCTACTCTGGTGCTGGTATTTTCTCTGTCCTTGAACTTCCTGCATGTTTTACTTCAGTTGTGGCATCAGTGAGAACACAGGTATTTAACATTCATTTCACCTGGACTGCAGTGGTGGCAGCGTGAGAGGCCAACATCTGCACAGCTCATCTGGATAACAGTGGCAGTGATAGGCAATAAAATATTTTCATAATTTTTAGTGATATTAATATTAAGGTAAAAATTGTCATATTACTCTGATTTATAGTTTTGTCTTTGAGTCCGTAATATTTAAATTCCTTGGTTATTCAAGAAGAGAATATATATGATATGTAATGTACAATATATAATGCATAATATATTATAAAATATATGTTATATATTATATATCATACATAACAGTATTATTTTAATATATGTATCACTTGTTGAGAAATCTTAAACAATATATAGTTATATATAATTTTACTTAGGTAAAGTCAGAGATCCTTTATATACACAAGGAATCTCTCTCTGTCTTTCTCTTTCTGTCTCTCTCTCTATCTCTCTATACATACATACATACACACACACACACACACACACACACAAACACACAACTTTGTGTGTGTATGTGTCTGCAGTGCTGATATTTCTCATCAAGTAAAAGTATCTTGTAAAGTAAGTTTTCAAAGATTTAACTATCTTTTGAAAAATAATGTTTAAAAATTTAAGATTATACAGAAAAAAATGTTAACTTTCGTATCTTTAGTATTGCTCAGGAAACAGTAGCCAACAGACAGCTCCTGACAGGTTGAGTAATTTATAGAAATAGCCTCAAGATTTCTCTAACTTCATCTTTTAGTAGTCTCTCAATCCTATCATTTTAAAAGAGGTGAAGAAGTTTTCCTTAAAGGTTTCTTCTCTGATAAAATGATCTGTTACGCAAAAATGTTGACTTCCTTTCTATAATTTAGTTAACCACAGAAGTTTAGCAACTGTTGCACTGGAGTAGAAGTGATGGATTTAAACCAGACCTACCCAGACAGACCTATTATCTGTTTTTCTCAAATATCATGATAGTTAAGGTGGACTTTTCAAGTTGATTGTTTTAGAATTTACCTGGGGCATTAATAGTACAACACTAGAGGTTTTGTCTGGATGAGTCATGGAGTTGTATCTTTGGGTTCTATATCTTGTCCCTCACTTTCTCCTGTCCAGCACCTTTGTCCTTTGTCCTTTGTCTGCTTCCCTGACTCCACGAACTATGTACCTTTTCTCTGCTGTTTCCTCTGACTAGGACGTTTCTGTCTTGGAGTCATGGACTGTGGGCTGAATCTCCTGAAAGCATGCTCCAAATTATAACTTTCTTCCTTTTAGTTGTGGGTGCTGAGTATTGTGTCTCAGCAAAGTGATAGTGACTGATACAGAAAAGCCGGTACCACAAAATTGGGGACTTGTAACTGTAGCAGACAATGTGGTTCAGACAGGGTTGGAACTGGTTTGTGATAAGAATTTAGGAAAGTTTAGAGATACAAGCAAGAGAGGCCCTAGAATATTACAGACTAAGCTTTTTGAGTGTTTTCCAGTCAGAGGTCAGAATACCAGTACATGGATAGGACTACCGACAGCAAAGTCCAATCACATGGGGTTTCCATGTAGAACATGATTCTTTAAAGATTTGGATCATGTGTTCTATACCCTGAGGAAAAAAATTTATACACCTTTATCCCAAATTCTAAGACTTTGTGAAAGACCAAATTTAAAGACTAAATTTATAGACTAAATTTTTGTGAAAGACCAAATTTATAGACTAAGTGGTCTGGAAACTTCAAGACTGTCCAAAATTGAGACTAGATTATGACATAGCTCCCTTCTTTTAGGCAAATATAAAGTGAGATACTCAGGCACAAAAAAAAAGGAAATAAAAACTTTGAAAAACTTAAATTCTAGTTCATATAGAGTTATACGTAAAGTTGGGACCCAAGGAGATACAGTTACTGGAGAGTGTGGTGCCTTTAAAAAGAAAATATGTATTATGCATAGGGACAAGAAAAAAGATACCTTCCTGGTTCTCAGAAATCAACAAATTTATGCACATTAGAGTGTCAAAGTTATAAAAGTATAAACCCTTCATTTGACAAGTGGCCCACTAGACTCCCTGTTTAAGAGGGCTCCCCACTTACTGAATTGGTTTCCTGGAATTCATCTCACTATGAACAACTATTGTTGCTCAGAGGCCACTGTCATGATGATCCAGACAAGGATAACTATCGTTAACACTGGCGGGAGAACATGTCATCATCCATGTGATGTTCTTTTTATTGATGGTAGAAAAGTGGATTCACAGAGTCTTCCACACAGATTTCAGAGACTTCCTGGAAGACAAGGCAAAGAGCCCCTGAGGGAAGAGTAAAAGTAGATGTGGAAATGCAGGCAGTCTCTGATTTATGAACATTTGAATTGGAAAGTTTCACATACCTCACATTATGCTAACATAGATGTGAACAAGTCATGGAAATATCTCACTCAGCCATTCATCATCACAGTTACACTACTGTGTGTTTACTGTACAGTGTTATAGTGGCAGTAATACAGTACAGTCAAGAATTTACTGTGTGTTTATGTGTGTGTTTAGATTTTCTGTGCTTTACTTTGCAAATTTGTATCAAAGTTAAGACTCATTTTGTTGGACTTATGCATAAATTCAGTTTCTGAACATTCTCTCAGAATGGAACTTGTTCATGAGCTTGGTACTTACTATGAATCCAAAGCTACAGTGAGGACCTCAGGAAGTTGGAGAAGCCAGGGCTGTGGAGAGTCTGCTGAAGAAACCTTATGACTATGAGTCAAGTCAGTCTGTTTTAAGCCATGTGGGCTGCCACCAACAAAGTCTTGGAGTGAGGTCACGTAGCTCCTCTGGACCTCACAATTCACAAGAGTGTACCCCAGATGCTGGACAGGAAGCTATAATACTTTGGTCTTTCTTTGGTCCTATTTTTTTCTGTCCCTCTATCTTTCACTTTTGGATTGGCAATGTTGAGCTTGTAGAATTGCACTATGGGGTAATGTATTTTTTTAAAATATCTTTATAAAGTCACACATAAGATTTTGCTTTGAACCTTGGGGGTGATATTTATTTGAACTTCTGAAACATGCTGGCATTACTGAATCTTAGAGAAATGATTTATTGTGTTTTGATTACATAAAAGGTAGTCCTATCTTGTGAGGAAAAATTATGAAATTGTAATTGTTTTTGTTTGGAGATTAGGTATGGTTTAAGGAAGTGCGTTGGGGTGCCAATTTGACGAGCTGTGAGATATAACATTTAAGGTGGATTGTCAACCTCATTTGCTTGGAAGCCAGTTTTACTAAAGTACACTAATGGATGTGTCTTTGTGTGTCATGGTGATTCAGTGTTAGTTGCTGATTTTTGTCCCTGTCCCTCTCCTCACTGGTACTCTTCTTTTGCTTTTCTTCACAGCTGATATGAAATAAGCACCTTTGCTTTGAAATACCCTTCTGCGTTTCTGTATTGGAGTCAGTCAACCACAGCCAGAGTGTCCCGAATCCAGGAGTCAAATCATACCTCTTTTATCCTAAATGGTGCATATTGGGTGTTGTGTGTGAATGATGGAAAAGCTGAATAGTAAAATGAAATTACCTGAGTAACTTCTTTGCATTGCATGATAGCCTTTGTGAACAATGCAGTTTTGTCTCTGAGCTCTTCATATTATCCCTGAATCCAGAGAGTATTTTTGATTTTATTACTTGCCACTTGAATCCATTTATTGCACTTAAAATCACTTAATGATTTTCTAAATTTGCCTACCACTTTCATTTCTTCCTCTCCTTGGAAGAAGATATTTAAACTTCAAATATCTGGCTGTTCTTTGAGTTTCCTACTAGGTAGGCTAATACATATTTCCTTGTTACCCATGCCTTTCCTCTTGTTAATCTTTGTATTTTTAATATGCTTTATAAGCTCAAATTGTTAATTCTTTAGAGAGTGAAGAAAACTGCTTTCTCTCGCATCACATTACTACATTAATTTTGGTGTTTGTATTTGGCATTGTTCTAATGATGCCAACATATGGTTGTCCTTGGGCATTGCCTTAGATGATTTTCCTGTATAATATCCAACACTGAAGTAGTGAAGACATCTCAATGGAATAAAAGAAAACAGTGATTGCATTTTTATTCTTCCACAAAATGCATTAGAATAAATCTGATAATAAGAGACAATTTATTCAGTCATGCTAGTAAAGAATTTTGTACAAATATAGAAGTAGTATAAATGTATCTTATGCCATATGGTTCAGGACAGTAACCAAAATACAAATAGTATTATGTAATGGTATTGTTGCAGTTTTTGATTTATAGACTCATTGTGGTAAAATAGATAATTGCATGAGTGAGAAAATATATATAAATGCTATACTCTGTGAATAATCAGAATAAAATACAATAGAAATCATAGTACCACTAGTAAAAGAGAAATAATTACAGTTTATTTGATGACTTTTAATTTAAAAAATTCTAATGAACTTTATGTTTGGTAGGACACCATACTGCATAAATTGCTTTTGTTGAGTGCATGAGTTAATAGGTATTCACATATTTCTTCACATATAACCTTTTGTTAATATTTTTTTAAATATGAGTGAGATAACTAGATTGCCACTTCATATTTTGATTAGGTTGAACTGGATAGATTCATAATTCTAACAGTCATTTAGAAAGTGATTTGGAGAGCATGGCGATCTCTGTTTCCCTATAAATATCTTTGGAAATGATTTCCAAAGCCAAAGTCATGATGAGTTATGAGACAATTAACAATAAACATGAAATTAACTTCCCAACATTTGCTTAGAATTGCACTAGCACTACCAAATTGAACTAAACTTTCTTACTGATGTATAATTTTCTAATTCTTACATCTGGAAATGCTACTACTTTATCTTCAAAAGTGTAACCTATGAGAAACTGCTGAGAAATCTGTTACACTCTATTCTTTCTCTGTAAGATTTAACAGCTTATTTCCTTATACATTTGTGTTTGGATATTTGCAAGAAATATTGGTGTTTTGATGAGTATGAATTTGTGTCTGTATCATCCTCCAGTTTCTTGTTTTAGATTTTACGGAAATATTGTGCAACTCTGTAAGTCATATTTAAATGATAATGATATAAAGTAATTCTTTTCTATAGTGAAGCAGATCAATTTTGGTGTAAACCATACCATTTGGGAACACAAATTTTACCACCAAGTTGGTTAAAGCTTTATACCTATATGAAAGTCAGAATTGTATCCCTTTGCACAGTTATTTTTCTACTTGTATTATTTTCTCCATGGTTAAGTATCTCTACCTGTTCTCCACAGTTTATGCATTAAATTGACCAATACTGCCATCTCTAAAATGTGGATGTATTTAATGTCCAATGTAATATCTCATTTATTCATATAGCCTTGAAATCTTTTATGAAAGAGTAGTCATCATTATACATGTATTAACTACCTGTGTAATAAATTTGTCAAGCTAATAGGGAAAATAAAGAACCAACCTAGGCCAGTAACTCAAGAACAAGGGACAAATTATCAAATTATCAAATATAGAAGTAGGATAAATGTATCTTATGCAATATGGTTCAGGACAGTAACCAAAAAACAAATAGTATTATGTAATGGTATTGTTGCAGTTTTTGATTTATAGACTCATTGTGGTGAAATAGAGAATTGAGTGAGTAACAATAAATATATTACTAAATAATTCAGTGATCAGTAATTCAGCAAATTTTTGACTAAATAATTCAGAAGAAAATCAGAAAACCAAAGTGTGAGGACATTATACAAAAAAAAAGTTTTGTGAAGGAAGATATGACTATGTTTTCTAGATATACCCAATACTTTGTCTTATAAATTTGTCATAATTGCTGTATTGAATGACATTTATTGAGAATGGGAACAAAACTTATTATTGGTGGAAAGATTACATTTATACTTTTCTTTCAGTGTAAGAATACTTACTCATTACATAAAATGATTTGCTGTTATGATATTTTGGCTCCTTGGATATTCCATTCTGATAACATTGACAATATTTAGCTCTAAGGAACAAGAACAAAAGATAAAAACTTAAAAAATGCACCAACACCTTTTCTATACTTTTCCTTACTGAATGTCCAGTAAAGACTATTCTCCAATTAATCATCATTTATTAACACATATTTTAAAAAGTTTGATAACAGCAATGCTTGTTATATCTACAGTGAATGTTTACACTGTGGCACAAAGATGTTTATGAGATGCTGCCCTCAGAAGTGTGGTCCAAAGCACACATGGGCAATCACACAGACCTCAGGAGACGACGGTGTGTCCTCCTTTTCTCACTCTACTGGACTCTGCCCCAGGGACACTACTCACAAAAGGAGCAGGCAAAATTGTTTCTTCTGCCTTTTACTAAAAAGTCTTACAATAATAGAGATCCCCACAGAGCTCAAAGCAAATGAACCCATCAGGTTGTGTAATTTTGTCATATTTAGTTTTCTTTTTTTTTTGTTAGAGACCTCTAAAGACTGTGATTTATTGTATAATTTAAGTTTAAGGGAAAAGGATTTCAAAGGAAAGCAAAACACACATTAAATGATCAATGTTGTGTTTATATGTTGTTAGTAACTCCATGAACACACTTGCAGCTTTGAGGTAGGAAAAAGAATATTGGGTAAATAATATTCCCTGCAGAGTGGAACTTGTGCATAGAGAGAAATCATGCAGAGCAACTTAGTGTATATGATAAAAGTTGCTTTTAAGAAGAGAAGTTTCCCTTTGAACTTAAGTATCGGTCAGAATAACATAAAATGCTTTTTATTCATTAAATAACTTTCAGGTGATGTCTATATAAAAACCATAAATTGAATCAGAATTCTAAGTTTCAATTCAACGCAGTAATCCTAGTTATTGAATGGAGAACATGTGTGATAAATCAAAATGGAATTCAGAATTGACCCGATTTTCTGGTGCAATATTTTTTTTCTTTAGCATGAAAATTTGTATGAAAATATTTTTTCCTTCCTTCAGAGAAGATGAAACAAAGACAGAGCTTTGTGAACAGAAAGAAGGGGCTTTGAAAGGAAGGAATGGGAGTGGGACAAAAAAGGGAGGAATCGAGACATGCTATGTACCAACACAAATTCAGTATAATGAATGAGACAATTATGTGTATCTAAGTTGTACCAATGAATTCAAATTATATTATAAAAAGTAAAATTATATTAAAATAAAGCTATACCTTTTCAAAAAACTAATTCCTCTCCAAATATGTGTCCTGTGCCTATTATCTGTATGCATAATTACAGTGTTTGGAAATACAATATGAACACACACACTTTTTTGCACTATTTAACTACATTTTATTATATTAGGGATTCTTTTAGTATGTTGGCATGTAGAGAAATATATACATTTAATGTAAATATGATACATTTTCATAGACTGATAAATATTAAGAAAATAGGATAGTTATAGCCATCTGAACACTTCAGCGGTGGAGTCTACTTTGGCTGTAGGGGCAAGAAAACTCTAAGAACCTGAGTGAAAATTGAACAGTTCTATATGATTGAGAATATTACATGCCTGAAATATAGGGTAATAGCATTCAGGCAAAGGAAATAAGATATGGATGATAAAATGAGTTTGTGTGCTTTTGAGATGTCAAAAAATCCAGCATGGCTTTTATAGAAAAATACCAAAGAAGAGGAAGTAAAATATACAGATCTGGAATTTTTCCTTAGCAAAACCCTAAACTCTAAACATTCTCTTACAGTAGCAATGGATCTTCCTTTCTTGTTCAAATCATACACTGTGTTGGTTCCTTCCCAAGATATCATTATTTTAGTTCAATTTCTGACCTGGAGGTTTTCTAAATAGGGACATAGAATTTAAACCACAATTCTTGGAAAGGATAACTTATTTTTTATTTTTTATTTTCTATTTTTAGGATCCTCAGAATCCATCCCGAAAGTCTTATAAAATTCTTAAATCCTCTTTCATCTCTTGGCCATTTCTGGAACACTAAAACACTTCCCTTGACAGAAGATACCCTCATTATTGGACTAATCTCTGAAAATTCTGTCTTCTGAAATGTGACAAGTAATTTCTCACTATTTCAATTATTTAATACTTAAAAGATTTTTTAAAGTTCCCAGCATTTTTTCACTTTTATCAGTAAAATATATCTCTAAAATTATTATACCTACTATATAATCAGAATTCAAAGATCTCTCTTGGTACCACTTCAATATTTTTAAGTGTTTCTAATTACATAAAATTCATTCTCTACTTTTACTGTAAATACATAATTTTCATAAGCAAAGTCATGAGTTGATTAGCTATTAAAATATCGCAAGAAATGTATGTCTATATTAAATAATGAGATGATACAACAAATTATTAATGCAGTAATGAAAAATTTTTAATGCAATGAATCCAAAACCTCACTTACTAGCATGTAATGCAAAAGAAATATATGTAAATACTAAAAAATGGGAATAAACTATTATATAGTCATGTAGTACACCAATAGGACCTTCATTAGACTAAGGAAAGTTTTGCTATCATCTCTGAAAAGCTTTTGAAAAACTTTTAGAGTTTAATTTTTTGTTCAACAGTTTTCAGTTGGTTTCACTCTGTTGTTTTATAATTGAACTCAATTAAAGAAGACTATTAATTGCTACATTCATGCCATTTCATTTACAAGGAATTACCAAAGCCAGTACAACACTTAGGGTAAGATTTTTTTTTTTCCTCCAAACAGCTGGTCATAGAGAAGAATTACTCCCTCATGAACCATAAAATTCTTCCACCTGACAGCCAAGCAGAAAAGGTGAGAACAAAATAAACAGCGCTGCTAACAGGAGCTGTCACCATGATGAATGCTGATGAGCAGTAATTAATGTGAACTCTCTTAAGCAAAACCCAGAGGTCTAAGATAGATGCCCACTACCTTAAGATGGGGAGCCAGGTAAAAGTTCAGAGTGAAGAAATTAGAGGAAATACTGCTAAAACCAAATGAGGACACTGGAATACTAAAACTATCTAATTGCCCAACCCTCTAGCATATTTCAAGGTGGTGAACAATGTTTTAATCATTAGTGTTCAGTAAAAATTACCCTTAATATGTATGACTATACACTCTATATTTCCTTATTCATTCCTTGTGTTAGTCATCAAGTGTCTGATAAAAATCTTATTGTTCACAAATTAACAAATCAAAATAGAGGACCAAGTGTGTAGCTCAATGATAGAGCACTTGGCTGGTGTGTGTGAAGCCCTGGGTTCAGTTCATAGTTCAACAAATCTATTTAGGAAGTAATACTTTTTATTCTTGTTGTAGTACTTTTAATCTTTAAAATAGTATTTAATATTTGCATGAGACTTTCAGTAAATTCTTAAAAAAATACCAAATTAAGAAATATTCTGGTGTACTAATATAAGTGATGTTTCTAAAATGTTTCATATTCACAGTGTCAGCATATAGAAACTTACAAGTACTTCTAAAGATATTATGAAAGCAACAAATTTATTATCAAGTCATTCTCTTTTTTTAATTTTTAAAAATATTTATTGAAAAGCAACTGTACTTGCACTTTATGGTAGCAAACAAAAATGAAACACATTCGTACAAAAGTTTTAACATACAAAATAGTGATAAATCTCACCGCAAAAGACATCTATTTTTCTGTGACTTGTCCTCTGCCCTGAGCCCCCGTAGGCCCTCATCCATGGCGCCTCGGTTTCCAAATGCAGCTGTGTGTTATACACTGGACAGATGACCGGCATATGAGTTATCCCCCCTGCCCTTAGGATGTATTTATGGAGAAATGGACTCAATCAGTCTGTTATTTATTTACAAATCCTCTTGTGCACTTATCATCCAGAAAATGTTCTAAGCTTTGCGGTGATCCTAGAGAATCACATGCTACAATATGTATGCGATTTTGTATAAAATTTGAGGTAAGTCATGAATGTGGACTGGGAAACTGTGCAAGGTCTGACTATCCGCAACAGCAAGTCATTTTTTGATTAAAAAAAAAAAGCTTCTATAAATCATACCCCTCTCAAGGCTAAGATTTAGGCCTTAGATTTAAAGAATAGTCTGCATTAATCAGTGTTGTAACAGGTATTTCTGGTATAGGTAAGATGTCAGGATGAACTCCCAGTAAAGACATTGTCCTCCAAAACGATTTATCTAATCTTTATGGAGGAGAATTTTGTGTGGTATTATTCTACTACAAGATAATTTTGAAAGAAATTTTGCATTATCATCATTTTGTGGAGTAGCAAAAAGTTATCAGAAAAATATATTTATGATAAAGAGAAATTTTGAGCATTTGGGTAACTGCCACACACTATGATCAGGTAATTCTCTTCTGGGAACATATGTCAGGATTTTCTGAGTTCTGGTTTTCACCAATTGATTTCATTTAATTCATCATTTCAAGATTTACCTTTTTTCTTAAATCAATTCATCTTTAAAGACACATTTGTTATTGTAGAACTCTGTTGGGTTGTAATTTTTAACCTCGATACATCTTACAGTACTTTGTTAGATCATTCATTTTCAAAATGCAAGGGAAAACAATTTCTCTGTAAGATAATGCAGCAATAAAAGGTCAAGACACTTGAAGTGGCAGTTACAAAGATGCTGATGCCAAATAGACTGAGCTTTTTTTTTCTAAAAATGTTTGAAAAGACTTGAGTGACCACCATCTTGATATCATAAATCTTTCTCCACAATCTAGACTTACTAGTGCCCTTCTCACTTGATTTTACATTTAAGTATTCAGACACACAAAATTTGAAAAACATAATTGCCTCATGCTGTGTTATTTCTAGATCTCTTGTTTTTGCACAAATGAACATATACCTACACATATTTGTGTGTATATGGAAAGTGATGCTGAAATTTTTCATATATCCATGTGCCATTAATATTTTTATTATCATTATCAATATTGGCACCACAGTGAATTAGTTGCTCATATTCAATGATTATTCTTTTATTTATAGTGATAATTTCACCAAAATGTTATTCAATAAATAAATATCCAGTATTATCAATGGGCAAAGAAGTATTTCAGACACAGAGAGAGATTGCATTTTCCAGGTAGGTATGTTTTCAAGAATACTATAATTGTTTCCTTTTTAGTTTGACATTTCATATTTTATTTTTTAAAACCTAAATTTCATTGAATAGGAGTTACCAGAGACTGAGCTCACAACCTTGCTTGCGCTTGCCAGGCAGACCCTGTGCTGCAGAGCTATATTCTTGGTCATGGAATTCAATGTTTTAATATTTTTAAGTTCTTTTTAGAGAGAAGGTATTAATGGAATATGCAAATAAGGCAAGCTTTGAATTGTAAGTTTTTACTGTAAAGAAAACTCATATATTTTACCATTAATTGTGAACATATTCATGTATATTTTGAAAAATGTAGTAGAGTGAAACATCTATTTTTAAGTTATTAAACATCACAATCGACTGAGTCTCATTTATGTTTCTCACAAAATGAGATAAAATAATTACCAGGTCTACACATGCTTACAATTTATAGGTACTATTTTTTCTCTATATATATATTTTACACTTCTGTGTTTATAAATATATATATTTTTCTCACACTTTAAATTCAGTTCCATTTTATCAGATTGTTTAGTATTGATGAAGATTTTTACCAATATTTTATTCTACCTTTTCAGTATATTAGTAGCTACATGTCTATAGTTAACTTGTTAGCCAATTACTGCTAATCTTTTCCAATTATAGAGAAAGTCATCTTTTTGAAGAAATCTTTTTCTCCTAATGTCCTTTGATTTGGGAATGTATCAAACGTTTCACCAGATGGTACTTATAATATATTTACCTATATAAGTGTACATGCACATGTTTACTCAGTGAATTTTCATAGTTTGAGGATTCATATCTTTTTATCAGTAAATAACTTTCCATTATCTGGATATAAGATAGTTTATTGCTCCATCCATTTACTGAGGAATATCTTCCTTTTTTCTAGGTTTTGACAGTTATGAACAAAGCTGTTAATCCTCTAATTGTCCTTTTTTGTAAGCATAAATTTTTGACATTCTGAAATAAACATGTTTTTGATATATTTTGCTGTAAAATAATTTTTAATATTGTTAAAAAATTCTTTCAGAATTCAGCAATGAATTCATCAAGATCTCAGTGATTATTTGTTGATATGTTTTTAATTATATCTTTAATTGCACTAAAATTTCACTAGGGTTCATTAAAATTTTTGTATATTCTTGATTCAGATTTGTTCTTTTTCTACAAGTTTGGGTTTCAACATTAGATTGTTAATTTGAGCTCACTTTGTTGTTCTGCTGTGAAAATTCACCACAGAAATTTGCCTCATAGGACTACTTTCATTGCAACCCATGAGTTTCACTAGGTTTTGTCAGCATCATCATTTAATTCTAGCGAATGTCTGATTTCTTGTTTAATTTCATCTGTGACTCATCAGTTGTTTAGTAGGGAGTTTTAATTTCCATGTTTTTATGTAGTCTTTTTCATTTCTTTTGCCACTGATTTCCAATTTCATTTCCCTATGGTCTTACAATATTCATGGAATAATTTTAGTTACTTTACATTTGCTTAAGCATGTTCTATGAAACAGTATGTGGTCTATATCTGAGAACATTCCATGCACAGCTAAGAAGAACATGTATTTTGATTATGGAGTGGACTCTGTAGATATCTACGAAGTCCACTTTTTAACATGTTTGGCTCAGTTCTGATATTGTTGGGAGTTTTTTTTTTTTTTTTTTCCAGTTGATCTTTCTATTTCTGACAAGGGATAGTGAGGTCCCATTATAATAGCATTACCACTTCATTGATTTTTCATGTCTGTTAATATTTGTTTTATATGGTTTGGTGCACTGTATTTGATGCCTATATATTGATGATTGTTATCTAGTCTTCTTTGAGTTTTCTCTTAATAAGTATGTAGTGACCTTCTTTGACTCTCTTGGACAGTCTTGACTTAAAATCCACTTTTTCTGCAAATATAATAGCTACCACTTCTTTTTTTGGGGGAGGTTCTTTCTGTGGTGGATTGATAACTGGTAGTTAACTTATAATACCAGCTGAACTGAATCAGCATGGTGCAGAGTATGGTTAGGCACCTCAGGATTGTTACCAAGTTCAAAGGAACTGGAGAGGAAGTGGTAGTGTTGTTGTCTTTCCATAGCGTTGTTGGTTTTCTGAAGTGTTGTTGGTTCCCCTGTTGCCATTGATTTTCTTGGAGAAGCTTATAAAGCTTCTTTCCTGATAAGAATTTGGTTGTTATCATCACAGGAGCTTAGGACCTTGTTGTTGCTGAGAATGACTTCAGTTCACTTTGGGAAGCTCTGGTCCTTAATTTACCACTTCCTGGCTCCAGAGGGGAAGATAAAATGGTGTGCTGTTAACCTGCTGGAGGAGTTTGTCTTGTTTGTTTCCTGATATCAACTCAGTTGTTCTCATCATCAGAGAAGCTCATGACCTCAATCTCAATAAGGATGGCTGTGGTACTTTTTGGGGAGCTCTGGTTCTTAGTTTGAATATTACTTCCTAGCTCCAATGTGGAACCCTCAACCACTGGCACAGATACTACATCCTGGGACACTAGCTTTCTAACTTTCTAACCACTAACTATTGGGCCTTCCCAGCACAGATTTTTGAAACAGACTCGCATGAGTCATTATTGTGGGCTCTACGCCACCACTGTCATGGGTTCTAGGTGTTCAATTGGACTCACTCAGGTCATTGCCATGGGTTCTAGGCCCTCAGTTGGATTCTTTGGGACTTAATGTGTGGACAGATTTCCTGCACTCTTTCTTTTGTGTTTGACTCTTCATGTGACCATTATAAAATAATACTACAAATTATGTGTCCCGTATGGAATCATTTTCCTTAAAATTCCTGACTATAACACTTTGCCATGAAGTATTGTTTTCCAACCTTTGATTTTCAGTCTGTAAATTACTTTTTGAGTTTTGTTGTGTGTTTGTTGTGTGAAGCACACTGTTGGATCTTATGTTTTTAATCTATACTACCAGTCTGTCTCTTTTGATTGATGAATTGGTATCATTTACATTGAATGTTTTAGTGGAGATGTTACTGGCTTATTATTATCATATTATTTTCATGTTTATCATTCCCTTTCTATTCTGTTTCCCTACTTGTCTTGCCTGGTAGATTCTTTTTATTGGTGTTCTTTGAATTGTAGTTCTTATTTCTTTCTGAAATAGTCTTCAGAATATTTTGGAAATCTGGTTTGGTGTTCATGAATTTCTTCAGTTCTTTAGTATGGAAGCATCATATTATTTGAAAGACAGTTTTGCAAGATACATTGATCTGGGTTGAAGGTTCCTTTCAGCAGTTTAAATAGTTCACTCTAAGATCTCCTTGAACTTGAGAATTTTATTGAAGAGTCTGCTATTATTTTGATCAGCTTTCCTTTATAGTTGAGTTGTTTCTTTTATCTAACAATCCTTGAAGGAACAGGAAAGGAAGGAAGGGAAGAGAAAAATAGAGAAAAGAATAAAATGGAAACAAAGCTATTGAAAATTAGAAGGACTTGCATTGAAAATAGGTGTGAGAAAGGAAGACAAAAATAAGAATGAGATATATCATATTCTGAATGTTATCATTATGGTACAAATTCCCTATGCTGAATGTTATCATTATGCATATCTAAAGTTTACTAATACATTTAATATTTTTTTAAAAAGTTTCTAAAATATCCTATCATACATGTCTCATTTTTTATTTTCACAGACAGAGAATTTTCATTGTTTCACATTCTTATCAGTTTGTGATGTTGTTTGTGCTTTAGATTTTATGATTCTCAAAGATGTATAATGTTATCTCATTTGTTAACATTGATTTGCTTATGGCACATGATGTTTAGCATGTTTTCACTCATTTTCTATATATGCATCATATTTTGTAAGAAATCTGTTTATGTGTTTTGCCCATTTCTTATGTATTTGTTCACTTTCTTATTAATTTTAAAAGTTCTTTGTGTGGTTTTTGGTATGCAATATTACTTTTTGACATATTGATTTTGGCGGAATCATTCTTAAGTTTTACAGTGAAGACCCTAACCAGTTCCATAGACCAGTGTGTTTGTAGTATACACACATCCTACTTAGTTAGTGATATAACTGGGAATAGCAATATCTAACTGATTTTTCATGCTAGACAACCAGAAATCAAGGGAAAAAAATGAAAAAAATCTGTAAGTCAACCCAAAACTAAAGACATGTTCCAATATTTAAACGCTAGTGGAGAAGCACAGTACAAATAAGGTTGAAAAAAAAAAGAAAACCAAAACTTTTGATGTCTTTGTAAACCTTTTGAAGCAAAGAAGGTTGAAAACAGTGCCACATGTTTATGATAAGCTAAGGACACACAGTGATATAAATCGGAGTTAACAATTTGCTATATGCTGAGGTTCATGATCAACACAGTTTTCATGAAGCTTCATGTGGAAATGGTGTTTTGATGTGGTTTGTAAGTGAAATAGGAGATGAGTGCAGAAAATTAAGGAATTCTGCTCCTCTCAGAAGTTAAAAAGAGATAATGGAAAGAGGTTTCCCATCATCCACAACATATAATTATGCATACATAAAGGCCTATTCACATGCAGGAAAAAAACCACTCAGTCAAGAGGGAAGATTATTTGAGGTTTAGAGTTTAAAGTACCTAAAAATGAGTATATCCAGGACAGATGTTCTTTAGATATACTTGAATAAAGATAATTTATTTACAGTACAATGGCAAATAGACAGAAAGGTAGGGTTTGGAAAAAGATTCTTTGCTAATTTTAGTAGAAGTAGGAAGATTTTATCTGCCAAAAGAGGGATTTTGTGACTTAATTATCTAGTAAAAAAAAAGAGAAATCATGGATTTGGATTTGCAGTGTTGCATAAAAATAAAATAGAACAAAGTAAAATTGAAAAGGCGTTGTATTCAGTTACCATGCTAAAGGCCTTATTCAGTGTCCAGCACCACAGGAAGACAGACATGCAAAGAGAGAGAGAGAAAAAAAGACAGAGAGGCAGACAGAGAGAGAGAGAGATAGACAGAAAGAGAGGATAGGGACAGAGACAAAGATAGAGACAGACAGAAGGAAGGAAAGGGAAAGAGAAAAAAAAAGAGGAAAGGATAGAAAGACAGAAAGAAGGGAAGAGAAAGCAAGTAGGGGGAGGGTGGGGAAATAGGTTGAGGGAATGGGAGAGGAAAAAACTAAGAAAACGCGAACAATTTTGGATTCCAGCGGCAGAAACCAGTGTGATTATAATAAATATACCGAGATTCAAAGAAAAGGTGTTGAAAGGGAAACAAGGCTTGAAAGTTAAGCCGTTCATTTAAATTCACAAGACTAAAAATATAGAATAAATAAATTAAAAATTCTAAATTCTAGGTCAATTTGGGAGATCATTTTCATCAACAGTGGGAAATAAAAGTTCTTTATAGTTTGCTCATGATTTAAAAAATACTAACACAAATATTTTGCATAGTTTTCAAAAATTTTAAATTACAGTTAATCATTTTCATTGTTCTTAACTTTGTGCATTTTTTACTATCTTATCATGTTATAGCATTTCACAAATTTTTATAATCCACAGAATTAGCTTACAGAAATTTAAGTCATTTGTACTTTTTTTTATTTTCTAAAGTATTACATTTTCTCTTCTGATTTTATTTATGATCCTTATAAATTCTGTTCTGTTTGTTATGTATTAAATCATCTTATTAATTTGTTATTCTGCTCTTTAATGTATTTTTGTTGATGTCTTTGATTTGAACTTTTTTATTTCTTTGCTTAAACAACTACTAATGCAATTCTATTTGTAATCATGTCAGACATAATTTTGGGGCCATTGGACCACAGTTTCAGTTTTCATATTTTATTTATTTATTTTTTTATTGGTACCAGGATTGGACTCACGACCACGAACTTGCAAGGTAGGTGCTTGTACCCCTGAGCTAAATTCTCAGCCCCAGAGATAATATTTATTTGTGAATATTTCTATATGGCCATATGTCTTCAAAATGTATGCATGTCACCTTTTGTGGGATTTTATGTGTGTGTGTGTGTGTGTGTGTGTGTGTGTGTGTGTTTGTGTGTGTGTACTGGGAATCAAACTCAGGACCTTGAGTTTTTCAGACAGGCACATATTTTCTACTTTTTTAATATGAAATTTCAATCAACCAGTCTTATTAGTAATTTCTTATTTTTAATTTTAAGTGATCATTGATATAGTAAGTGCTAAGGAATAAGTGCCCAAAACAAGTTCATATAATTTAGGGGTAAGTATGTATCATAACACCAGAGACAATTATGCTAATGTGCTCTACAGGTTCATTATAGGATCTATTATGAAGTATCTCACTACACATTTTGAGGACCAAATGCTATTAATGACACACCAACTCCCTGAGCTACTGGTAGTTTGATAAATATTTCTTTTGGCAATCAGAAACCGTTTGGCACTATTCCAGATATTTTTCAATATAACATTTGCATTTCAATGACCAAATTTCTATTTATCTATAGCTTTAGATTAAACTGTATAATAATCAAATTAATGATTTTAAACACTCATCCTTAAGACATAGGCACAGTGTTGAATTCATCTTAAATGTCTCTTCTATGCTTTCTGGTTTTGTAGTTAGCTTGTTCTTTCTACCAGTGACCATTTTAATTGCAATTTTTGTATTTGAAATTATACTAAAGCTCAGTTTATAGTGTTGCATAATCAATTTTTGATTGTCATATCAATATTTTTTCTTATTTTTATTTATATATGTTTTAAGTACATAATGTTTACGTTCATCTTAGGAAGTAGATGCATATACTTAACATATTCATTTTATTCTGTTTCCCTTCCCCTTTCTCAATATGTATATTTCTTGATTGTTTATTCCAATTCACTTGAATACATAAGTATGCTACTGTCATTTTAAGCAAGAAGCTTTAAACCTTTAAACATTTTATTTAGTTAATGTGGGAATGCAGGGTATTGCATAAGGTAGTAATTCTGGGACTCTAAGCACTTCACGTATACGCACTGAGTGCATATATTCAACCACTGGACCTAACACTTAGTCACTTTGGAGAGCTCACTATTAAACTACTATTCAATTTTAAAGTAAACCTCACATTCCTCAATTATGCTGTTAAGAAAATTCAAAAATATACATTGTGTGTATGTGTGTATGTATGTGTGTGTAGATGTGTATGTGTGAGAGAGAGAGACAGACAGAGACAGACTTGGGCTATCATTTTTGATTAGTTTTCATGATTGGTGTATATCAAGTTCAAGCAAGATACTTCTTCAGCTCTGAATTAATTTAAGGTTTACATTTAAATTTTTCTATTCCATTTTTTGGTGTTTTTGTAGGATCAATAGTTTTGCTAATTGTTTTCTGTTAGTCATATTTCTGATATATGTTTCTGTAATATCCCTACTTGTTTTATTATTTTTATACAATTTGGGGTTATAATTATTTCACAATAATTTATTTCATATCTAGTGTAGTTTTTGAAAATAAATTCTAGTAATAATATTAACATTGACTTAAAAACTAGTTTTAGTTTAGTTAATATGTACTTAAACTTTCCCTGTGAACCTCAAACAGTATACTTTTTATTTCATCCATTTCCTTATTACTTCTTTTTCATTCTTGTCTCAAATTTAATAATGTGGAAAGCAAATGCTTTCCAACATTATTTATGTTCAATATTAAATCTATTTCAAAACTACAAGAGTTGCGCATGGCATTGTGAAGGTTACATTTCCCTGTCTCTATTCTGTGGAATCATGCCATAAGAGTCTCTGATTTATTCAGGTGTGAATAATGTTAGTTGTTTTCGGTAAATGGACCTATGGGTTATCTTGTCCTCTCCTCTAAAATGTGCATTTGGTTTAAAACTTGCTACATCCTGGCCACGTATTTAGGGTACTAAATACAGACAGTATTCTTCCTAGTATTTTTGCAGACATCTATTGGGATCTGCTCCCTTAAAATGATCTATTTCAGTGATGATGAGACTTTTAGAGCTTTCGTGATACACACAGCTCCCCGCTGCGCGTCTGCTGTAGCTTCGCCACTGCAGCCTTCAAGCGATGTGTAGGACTGCACAGGGTTTCTGAATAATACGAAAGGACTGGTAGGTTTTGTTGTCTTTTTGTTTAAAAAAGCGAAAACTACAAATCCAGGCTGACATTTTTACTAAAATAAGTTTTCCCTGTTACACCCCATATTTGAAGTTATTTGTCATCTTACATAAATTCCAATCTTACCGCTAAGAAATCTTTTCCTACAAAGTTACAAACTGGGGAATGGAAGTCTGCAATGATTTTCGCTGTACTGAAAGATAACTTCTAATATTCATCATTTGGAGAGAGAGAAGCAGGGAGAAGGAGAGAGAAGGAGAGATATTTTGAACATTAATATATTTAAGATAAAAAAGAAAAAATCATTAAAATGAATAAAATAACTTTTATATTTTAGTTATGAAAACTGTTGTATTTCTACATGTTGCTTCTAAAATGCCAGCATTTGCCAAATCCACACCATGGAGTCTTGGAAGAATAGAGACAAAGTACAAAGTTACAAGACAATTATACACAGCCAGCCTATCTGGCTCAAAGTCACATCTGTCTGTCATATCTTTACAATAAGGGTGAGAATTTTGTGTACCTCGTGAGTCTTATGAAGATATCTTTTACTGTTAAATGAGCTAATATTTGGAAAATGTTTAGAGAAAAACTGATGCACAAGAAATTCTGTATTGTTTGTGTTTGCTCAAAATGTACAAATTGGCATCTAGCAATATTATGCCACTGAAATTTAAAACGGTGTACTCATATCACTCAATTTTTTTAATTTGATAGAGAAAAGTTAAAGTTTATTCTTCCATTGATACTTAAAACAGAATACTCTTATTACTATGTAAAGATAATACATTTTGTATCACTATGTGTCTATCTAAAAAGTTGAACACCTTTAGCCTTTTATATTGGTGTTGCCAAGAAAAGTTCCTGAAATAACAACCCTCTATATTTGTTGATTCTGGTTTTTTTACTGAGCATATCAAGACATTAATATATCACTCAAAATAGTATTTTTTTCAATATCCCTCATAGAAATTTTAGCAATCTTTTTTCTTTTGGGTAAGAAGAAAGAAGAAAGAAAGAAAGAAAAGAAAGAAAGAAAGAAAGAAAGAAAGAAAGAAAGAAAGAAAGAAAGAAAGAAAGAAAGAAAAGAAAAGAAAAGAAAAGAAAAGAAAAGAGGAAGAGAAAGGAGGAAAGAAAGGAAGAAGGAGAGCAGGGGGAAGAAGGGAAAAGTATAGATACATTAAATAAACCCTTCACTATTGATAAAGACTATTGATAAAAAATCATATGTAAAATATATAAAATCTGTAAATTTGCATCTAGATATTCTGGTGAATGTTGTAAATAAAGAATGTGTCCAGAAGTTGTATACACAAATCTACTTACTACATCATATAAAATTTACACACTTCTTTTCATATTAGTTCAAAATTAATTTATGAAGCATTATGAAGCATCCTTATGTCAATGTTCAAAGAGTCATACTCCTCAATCAAGTTTTCCTACATGGTCTTAATATCCTTTTAAAGCAAACTTTTCAAAGTTCTTTTCATTTCTTTCTCTCCTAGTGAACCTGCTAATGAGAGTTTTCTCTTAATAGTTATGTAAATTTTGCAAAATGCATGTAATATCAATATTCACTGTGTCTATGTAGGCAAATCAGTATAACTCTTGTTTTAGAATTTGCTAGCCTTTATATCTGTTATGAAATGTGTATTGAACTGAATTGCTCACTGAATTGTTTTTATGGAGACCAAATCTGGAGAATTTTGAAACATTAAGCTATGTTTTTACCTTTCTCTTTACCTTCCTTTTCTATTTCTCTAATGATAGAATAGGTCTTAGCAGGAAGTGCTAGCCTAACTACTGGCAACTTGGATTTCAAGCCAAGACCCATCAGAAGACATAAAGAAAGTTGCTATATATTTGTTAATGGAATAATGCAACAGGAAGAGTTAACAATTACAAATATATAGAGAGATTCATCCAACAACAAAAGAGTACACATTCTTTCTGGTAGTACACAAAGTATCCTCCAAAATAGATGACATACTATTTCATAAGCATGCTTAAGAAAATGCAAAAGAGCTGAAATTATCCCATGCATATTATCAGAGCATAGTGAAAACTAGTAATCAGTAGCAAATTTACCAAAACAACAATGGAGACACATAGACATTAAATTATGTTCTCTTGACTAATGAGTGAGTCACAGATGAAATTGCAGAAAATATTAAACAAACTCTATAATCAAATGGTAATAATAGTACAATATGCTGGAATCCATGAGATACAATGAAATAAGTTTTAAAAGTGAAGTTAGTAAGATTGAATTCTCATGTTAGAAAAGGACAACACATACAAATAAATAACTTAATCATGCACTATAAGGTCATGGAAGAGCAAGCATAATCCAAATCCGAAGTTAGATGAGGAAATAAATTATAAAGATGAAAGAAGAAACTAATGAAATTGAGACATAACAAAACAATGCATAAAGCCAATGAATTAAAGAGTTGGTTCTTTTAAGCACTGAACAAAATAGACAAATGCTTAGCCAATTTTATTGTAAAAATTAAAATAAAACTCAAATCCATGTGATTAGTAATGAAAAAGAAAAAATCACATGGGATTTTGCTAAAATCCAGAACACCATTATTTTCTGCTTTGAGAATTTGTACTCTTAAAATAGAAAACTGATAAGAAATGGACATTTCTAGATTCATATGAATTGCCATAGCAGAACCAAGAAGATAAACAAATTTTAAATAAGCCAGTATCAATAAGTAAAATTGAAAAATTAATAAATGGGTTACCAACTAAGAAATTCACAGGTCCTAAAATATTCACTAACAAATTCTACGTGAACATGAGAGAAGTTCTAACGACAATACCCATCAAACTGTTTAATAAAACCAAATGGGAAGCAGCACTGCTCTCAAAGTCAATTAGGAAGCATGGGTTGCTCTGATTCTTAAATCAGAAAATGACTAAACCATAAAAGATAATTACAGACCAATATTTTTAATAACTCTGATGCAAAAATCCTCAATAAGATACTGGCACATAGAATGCAGCAACTCATCTAAAAGATGAATTACAAGGATGCAGGTATGGTATAATATACCCAAATAAAAAACTGTAATTAACCAGATAAATAGAGGCAAGAATAAAAACCATATGATCATCTTAGTAGGAATTAAAACAGTATTGGACAAAATTTATCATTCATTCATTCCAAAAATCCTCAAGAAAATAGGAACAGATGATGCTTACCTTATCAAACCAATGACAACATCATTCCTACTGGTAAGCAGCTTAAAGCTTTCCCTTTAAATTCAGGCACTGTAATAGGATGTTTATTATCTTCACTTTTGTTCAACATAGTTCTAAAAAGAGTAGCTAGAGAAAATAAACAAAAGAAAGTTATATTGATAGGGATAGAACAAGTAACTTGATCTTCTGCATAGTACATAGTGAAAATCCCTACAAAAGACTCCTAGAATTTTTTCTGGGGGGCTTTTTCAGAGACAATCTCACCATGCAGTTCAAGCTGGCCTTGAATTCACTTTATAGCACAGGCTATTTTTGGATGCATAAAGATCAGCCTGCCTTAGTCTCCCAAGTGCTGGGATTACAGGCATGTACTGGCATGCCCAGCTAGACTCCTAGAATTAATAACTAAATTCAGTAGTGTAGCAGGATATAAAATCAAAACCCTAAAATGTATAGTGTTCCAGTGCACAAATAGGAAACTCCTTGAGAGAGAAATAAGGGAAATAACACCTTTCATAGTAGCATAAATAAATGAAATATGTAGGCATTTACAATAACAAACAATAGTATTCTAATAAAGGCCATCAAGGAAGATATCAGAAAATGCAAAGATTCCCCTTTCTCCTGCCTGGATAAGCAGAACCAATATTTAAAATGACCATGCTTTCAATACTGTAGTATAGATAAAAACCAATCCCAATCCCAGTCAAAATATAAATAATATTCCCTGAAGAACTGGAGAAAGCTAAAAGCCATATGCAACCAGAAGAGAACTATTATAACAAAAGCAATTCAAGGCATGAGAGGGGGCATCAGAATTCCAGAATTCAAATTATACTGCAAAACTACAATGATAAAAACAGCATGATATTGGCAATAAAACAGACTTGTGAATGAGTGGTATAGAATAGAAGATACAGAAAAAGCTGTAGGCACATTCAATTGTGTTATCTTTGACAAAGGGGTTAAAAGCCTTCTCTGGAGAAAAAAATAGCTTCTTTAACAAATGGTGCTGGAAAACTGGCTATTCATATCCCTAAGGTTGAACCTAGATCTGTATCTCTCCATGCACTAAACTAAAATAAAAATAAACATTAGAATAGAAGTAATCTGTTCAGGACTGGGAATGTCTCAGGACTGGTAGCTGAGAGCTGGGCTGCTCAGGAGAGCTAGGCCTGCCCTTTGCCCACAGGGAGCATTGCAGGGACCAGTTTCATAGGGCCTGAGTTGCCTGGGTCTACCACTGCTGGGCCCACTTCTCTTCCAAGAACATCTAGAAAGTCTGCCACAGATGGAGGTTGCTGACCCACACTTCTACCAAGAACACTGGACTGCAGTGGACTACCATGCTGGCTGGATGAGACACTCAGGAACCCCTCACTGAAACAGAAGACTTCATCAGGCTCCAGCCAGTGTGGTGAGTTTGCCCCCCAAAATAGAGGTATTCAGTGGGTAAATAGGGGTGGAAGTGAAAATCCCTCCAAGTGTAAGACCTTGGATAACCTGGCAAGAGAGTAGGCAACCCCCTCCCCCCACATAGAGAACATCAGACAGGTTGAGGAGTGTGCCAATATTGCCCTGCCCAAATTTAGAGGAAATTAAAAGAACTTATGAGATCCCCAGTGACACAGTAGGGCCTCAGCTGACAAAAACACTATAGCCAGGGAGACCTGGTGACCTGCCACAACCTGAAGATATAACAACAGCAGGATCTAAGAGTTGCCTTACATCAATACTTCTGGGCTAGTTAGCCCAGAAAGAATATAGGACTCACCCAAAAGGCACAGTAGGAGGAATTCAGGATACTGGATCTCCTCTTCATGGTGGTGCACAACAATTTGACAAACATCAACCACACAGTAGAACCCTGAAACACACACTACAGAAACTTATGACTGTTGGAGTAGAAAGACCAGAAATTTACCCAAAAGGTGAAAATGCCTAAACAAAAAGGCAAAATGCAATCCCGAACATCTAGTCCATCAGGAGCAAGTGCAGGCGATAATGAAATAGAGGACCCTAAATGTCATACACCAGAAATCTCTGAAAAGATAGCCAATGAAGTAAAGAAACAAATCCATGAGGCTATGGAGGAATTCAAATTAGAAATAATGTCTTGTGTGAAGACAAAAGTAACAACCTTATTAAATGAGCTGCTCAACATAGCTAGAGAAGAAATAGATAAGAACTACAGGAGCATGGGAAATTGATTGAAACTTTGAATGAACAATGCAGAAAACAAGTAGAATCTATGAAACAAATTGAAAGGGATATGCAAGAAGCAAAAAATTGTATTGAAAGCCTGCAAAGCCACTTAAATGAAGCTGAGGATAGAATCTCAGACCTTGAGGATAGGATTGCAGATAGCGATCTTGAAAGGGCCGAACTTATAAAAACAACAAAGTGGCATGAAATGACAACCCAACAGCTACAAGATGATGCCAGGAGAAACAATGTTAGAGTAATAGGCATAAGTGAGGAGGCAGGAGACAATGCAAAGGATATAGCAAAGCTGTTCACAGAAAAAATGGCAGAAAATTTCCCAAACATGGGGGGAAAATCAGATACACAAATAAGTGAGGCATATAGAATGCCACACAGTCATAACCAACATAAACCTACACCCAGCCATATAATACTTAAGATTGCAGACATACAGCATGAAAACAGAATACTAAAAGCTGTTAGAGAAAAGACACAACTCACCTACCAAGGAAAGCCTGTTAGAATTACAGCAGAATGCTCAGAAAAAACCTTCAAGTTAAGATGAGCTTGAAGCATTTCAAGCCCTAAAAGAAAAACAATTCTTAACCCAGGCTGATGTACCCTGCAAAGCTGTCTTTCAAATTTAATGGAGAAGTGAGATACTTCCATGATGAAGAACAAATAAAGAAATTCATATTCACCAAGTGAACCTTAGAATGAGTGCTGAAGGACATTCTAAGTAGAGATAAAAATAACCACAATCTCCAGAACAACAACAGAAAGAAATCACCAGGCTGGACAAGAAAATAAACAAGAGAGAAATGCAGGAAACTAACAACAGTAACACAACATGGCAAAATCAAGCAAGTACATATCAGTGATACCCATAAATGTAAATGGGCTCATTTCACATATCAAGAGAAACAGGTAGATAGAATGGATCAGGAAACAGGATCCCACAATATGCTATATACAAGAAACACATCTGACTCAAAAACAAACTCATAGATTAAAAGTCAAAGGATGGAAAACAGTATTCCATGAAAAGGGAACCCAGAAAAAAGCAGGGGTAACTATTCCATTTGCAGACAATGTGAACTTCAAACCTAAAATATTTCAAAGAAACAAAGAAGGTCGCTACATACTTGCAAGTGGAAAAATTCAACAGGAAGAACTAATAATTATAAACATATATGCACCAAACACAGGAGCACCCAACTATATAAGAGAGATACTAAAGGACATGAAAAACCAAATACACAAGAACACAATTATTACAGGGGACCTTAACACACCACTGTCACAAAGCGATAGATCAACCTGACAAAAAATCAGCAAAGAAATAATAGAACTGAATCATACCTGTGAGCAATTGGACTTATTAGATGTTTACAATGTTCCACCCAACCACATCAGAATACACATTCTTCTCAGCTGCACATGGGACATTCCCCAAAATAGACCATATATTATCCCATAAAACATTCTTAAGTAAATGAAAAGGTATTGAAATTATCCCATGCATACTATCGGACCATCGCGCACTGAAACTGGAAATTAATGGCAAAATAAATTGCAAAACTGGCATAAATACATGGAAATTAAATAACAACCTTTTGAACAACCAGTGGGCTACAGAGGAAATTAAAGAAGAAATAAAGCAATACCTACAATTCAATGAAAATGCTGACACAACATACTGTAATCTGTGGGATGCGATGAAAGTGGTCTTAGGAGGGAAATATTTAGCAATAAATTGTCATATCAAGAAAACAGAATGAGCACCAATAAACAATCTAATGCTGCATCTCAACCTTTTAGAAAAAGAAGAGCAAGTTAAATCTAAAGCTCATAGAAGAGATGAAATTGTAAAGATTAGAGCGGAAATCAATGCAATTGAAACTAAAATGCAATACAAAGAATTAATTAAGCAAAATGCTCGTTTTTTTAGAGAATAAACGAAATTGACAAACGTCTAGCTAACCTTATAAAGAAAAAGAAAGAAAAAACCCAAATTCATGCAATAAGGATTGAAAAAGGGGAAATTACCACAGATCCCATAGAAATACAAAAGATCATGAACATCTACTTTAGGAATCTCTACTCACATAGAGAGGAAAATAAGGAGGAAATGGACAGATTTCTAGAAACATAAGAACTACCAAAGCTCAACCAAGAAGATATAGCAATTTTGAATAACCCAATATCAGCTATTGAAATTGAAAATGTAACAAAAAACTTACCAACAAAGAAAAGCCCAGGTCCTGATGGATTCACAGCTGAATTCTATAAGAAATTTAGAGAAGACTTGATGCCAATACTCCTTAAAATCTTCAATGAAATTGAAAAGAAGGCAATCCTCCTTAATTCATTCCTGGAGGCAAGTATTACTCTGATACCAAAACCAGATAGAGACCAAACCAAAAAGGACAACTATAGGCCAATCTCACTAATGAACATAGATGCAAAGATTCTCAATAAAATACTATCAAACAGAATGCAGCAAATCATCAAGAAGATTATACATCATGACGAAGTGGGGTTCATTCCAAGAATGCAGGGATGGTTTAACATATGCAAATCAATAAATGTAATACACCACATCAACAGAGCCAAAAACAAAAACCACATGGTCATCTCAATAGATGCAGAAAAAGCTTTTGATAAGGTCCAACACATGTTTATGATAAAAACCCTTCAGAAACTTGCAATACATGGTGTCTACCTCAACTTTATAAAGGCCATCTATGATAAACCAACGGCCAATATTATACTAAATGGACAAAAACTGAAAGCTTTCACTTTAAATTCAAGAAGAAGACAAGGATTTCCACTATCACCACTCCTATTCAATATA
Source organism: Dolichotis patagonum (assembly GCA_004027295.1). Classification (NCBI taxonomy): domain Eukaryota; kingdom Metazoa; phylum Chordata; class Mammalia; order Rodentia; family Caviidae; genus Dolichotis; species Dolichotis patagonum. The sequence goes on from PVJX010016102.1 coordinate 31,931, forward strand.
GTCCTGGAAACACTAACCAGGGCAATCAGATAAGAGAGAGAAATAAATGGAATAAAAACAGGAAATGAAGAAGTTAAATTATCACTATTGCAGATGACATGATACTCTATATAGAAGACCCCAAAAACTCCATTAAAAGACTGCTAGAGGTAATAAATTCAGCAGTGTAGCTGGCTACAAATTCAACACTCAAAAATCAACAGCATTCCTGCACACAAACAAGAAACTCATTGACAGAGAAATTATAGAAATATCTCCCTTCACAATAACATCTAAAAAATGAAATACTGAGGAATCAACGTAACCAGGAATGTAAAATACCTATATGCTGAAAATTATACTATGCTAAAAAAGGAGATTGAGGATATTAGAAAACGTAAGGATATTCCTTGCTCTTGGCTAGGAAGAACCAACATTGTGAAAATGGACATACTCCCAAAACTGTTATACAGATTTAATGCAATCCCAATCAAAACACCATCAACAGACCTCACAGATACAGAGAAAACATTCCTAAAATTCATTTGGAAACAGAAGAAACCTAGAATAGCCAAGGAAATTCTGGTCCATAAAGACAAGGCAGGAGGCATCTCAATTCCTGACTTGAAATTGTACTACAAAGCCACAGTGATAAAATCAGCATGGTACTGGCAAAGAAATAGACCCGAGGACCAGTGGAATAGATTAGAAGATGCAAGTATAAGTACAAAGACACTCAGCCACCTGATATTTGACAAAGGGGGTAAACTTGTTCACTGGAGGAAGGATAGCCTCTTTAATGAGTGGTGTTGGAAAAACTGGCTCTCCATATGCAGAAGACTGAAACTAGATCCATGCCTATCACCATGCACAAAATTAAAGTCTAACTGGATCAAAGACCTAAACATTAAAATAGAAAGACTAAATCTAATATAAGATAAGGTAGGTAGAAATCTTGGAGACATAGGGGTAGGCAGAGATTTCATGAACAAAATGCAAACTTCATGGTAAACACTTCAGAGAATCAACAACTGGGATCTCATATTATTGAAAAGTTTCTGCACTTCAAACGAAATCACCATCAGAGTGAAGAGAAAAACCCACATAATGGGAAAGAATTTTAGCCAGCAACCCCTGAGACAAACAACTTATATCAAGAACATAAAGAATTGAAAAACACCAACCCCCCTCCCAAATTCAAGGAACCTCTCCAAAAATGGGCAGCTGAGATGAACACACATTTCTCAGATGAAGATATACAAATGGCAAACAAATACATGAAGAAATGTTCACCATCACTGGTCATTTGAGAAATGCAAATTAAAGCAACATAGAGATATCATCTCACACCAGAAAGAATAACTGCCATCAAGATATCAACTAACTGATAACCAATGCTGGAGAGGCTGCAGGGAAAAAGGAACACTGCTCCACTGTTGGTGGGAGTGCAGACTGGTGCAACCATTATGGAAATCAATATGGAGGATTCTAGATGACTAGGAGTAGAAGCTCCATTCAACCCAGCTGTTCCCCTCCTGGGTATTTTCCCAGAAAAACTGAAAAGTTCATATCACAGTGATGTATTAGCACCTATGTTTATAGCAGCCCAATTGTGATAGCTAAATCTTGGAAACAACCAAGATGCCCATCAACTGCAGAGTGAATGAAAAAGATGTGGTTTTTTTACACAATAGAATATTACTCATCCATAAAAAGGATGATATTGAGGCCTTCATAGGGAAATGGAGTCAACTTGAGGCCATCCTCATTAGTGAAATAAATAAGAATCATATTTATAAATATCACATTGTTTCTGAAGTGTAAAAAGTAATAAGAAATGTATGAGTAATAAAACCCAAAATGTGTAATTGCTACTGTAAAAAAGAGAGGAAAAGAAAGTGCTCTAAAGGACATAATTGCACGTATGTTTAAGTGTGTAAGATAGATGACCATATTACAGTTTTTGTTATGTAGTGAGCAGAACTGTTATCAGTCTCATTGTTTGAATGCCTACTTTGTATGCTTTAATGTTGTAACTTGAACAACTATTTCCAATAATGAGAGTATGTAATGTATCAAATGGCAATGTCTTAGTGTTTTTGTTTTTTGTTGTTGTTGTTGTTGTTTTGGGTTTTTTGTCTGTTTGTTTTTCATTCTATTTTTTCCCTTTGGAATTCTGTATTGTTGCTACCATTTTTCTGTTGTCTTTTTCTATTCTCTTTAAATAAAAGTTAATAATAAAAAACAGAAATAATCGGATGGAAGACAAAATAAGTAAAACTGTCAAAGGCATAGGTGTCAGCATAGACTTTCTGAATGCAGCTCCATTTATATAGTAACACCAATAATCAATAAATGACATCACACTAAATTAAAATGCTCTTTCACAGCAAAGAACACTATCAACTTTCAGAATGGGAAAAATATTTTGCTAGCTACACCTCACACAAAGGACTAGCAGAATAATGAACACATAAAAAACCAAAAGTTCCCTAAATCTAAAGACTCAATCAACCAATGACCATCTTAAATGAATAGACAATTCTCAGATGAGGAAATACAATTGGCAAATAGATACCTGACAAAATTTTTGACATTGCTAGAAATTCAAGAAATGTACATTAAAGCAACATTAAGTTCCCATCTCACCCCAGAAAGAATGACTACCATCAAGAAATCAACGAATAACAAATACTGACAAGATTGAAGGGAGAAAGGAATTCTTCACTGTTGAAAGTATAAATTGATACAACACTTATGATGGTATGGAGATTCTCTGAAAAATGATAGCTAGATAGATAGACAGATAGATAAGATAGATAGATAGTATTTTCATTTGACCCATCTATTAACTTTTTACATACCTTCCCAAAAGTTTTAAAAATGTTGTACCACAGTGTTGCATGTATACCAATTATTTTTTTATTGGTACCGGGGATCAAACTCACGACCTCACACTTGCAAGGCAGGTGCTTAATTCGCTGAGCTAAATCACCAGCCCACATGTATACCAATTTTTATAGCAGGACATTTCATAATAGTTAAATTATGGAAAGAGGCTATACTGTATGTCCATCAATAAATGAATGTATTAAGAAAATGTAATAGTGGAGTACTACATTGCAGTAAATAAAGATAAACCTGAGTCATTTGTAAGATAATGAATGTACCTTGACACCATAATGTTAAGTGAAATAAATCAAATACACCCATTTGAACATAGCATGGTTTCCCTTATATGAAAAAAGAGAGATAAGATAAAAAACTTACTATATTTATGTATGTTTCTACTGTCCATTCCTGGCTTTACTTCTCTATGTTGTGAGAGATCACTTTGCACTATTTCCATTTCTTTGAATATGCTTTGATCATATTCTTTTTGGAGTAAAAACAAATTCCCAGAATAGCAAAATCTATAAAGTGTTCTCACAGAATTACAGTGGAAGGGAGTTTGCAAGATGACAGCTAGTATGTAGAGTGATTTGTTTTGGAAAAATGGAAATTATTTAAATTTGATCATAGTCATAGTGGTGATATAGGAGAAATAAAACTCTCTACTAGCTAGATGTCAGATGTGATGAGTTTATGTTCCCTGAAATCAAAGAATGTATGTCAAAGGAACAAGGGAATAAAGAGTAGGAAATGTTTATTCAGAGATTGCTCCTGAAACATAGAAGGGGTCCCAAAAGTGGGTTCCCATTTCAGTAATTTTTCAGCAATGATTTATATAACAAAATCTATATGTGTGTACAATATGGATCAAATGACAATCATTTTATAGGATTACCAGTGTATCTGCTTAGCTGATTTTGAGCCCATAGGCAAGCAGGTAAACTAGCAAGGATGCATGAAAAGAATAAAGACAGTTGGGAAGGGATGGGTCTGGATGCTCTGTCACCCCCTGGGTGACTGCACCCAATGTACTCCTCACTCATCTGGGTGACTGTTGTCTATCTGGGCTTTACTGGACCAGATAATAGCAACCACAGGACAATCCCAAGTTATTGTGTATCCCTATGCCTCAGGAAGGCTTGTAGGCTTGGTCACTGTGTCATTGTGTGTCCTTCAATGGATGTGCCTCCAGTCATGGTTTTGGTGTGTTCACTTTTGCACTGTCTTTCTGAGATCCCATCCCTATCTGATTGCCTATTAATTACAATCTAACTTAGCTTCCTATAATAGTGGTACTACTTTGTGAATGTGCTAAAATCTACTAAATTTTACATTTTAAGTTTGTACACTGTGTGGTATTCCCTTTTTTTTTACAGTAAAACTGCTAATTTAAAATTTAAAATCTAATAAACACTCATTTTTCATTCACAAAAGGGATGATTTAAGACTTCAGTAAAATTAAGATTAAGTAAAATCATTTATTCATTGAGGCTCTTACTAAGTTCAAGAACTGCTACTAGAAATTACTGATATAAATTAATTTCCAACACCTATTACATCCTCACTTGGAATTTAATTTTTAAAACTGGACATGGTTTGAAGGAATTTTAAGGAAAGCAATATGTTGCCATGAGAAGTCACGATGGGTTGCAGGAGGCATCACACACCGGAAGTGATGGGCTGTAGTCGACCCCATGGATGCACAACATTGACATGATTAGAGCTTGGGATTGGTCAGCCTTGGGAAAACTGGCTCAGAATAAAACAAATTGAATTTAGATTAAAAATCATCAATTTTAAAAGAAAATATAGGTACCCTGTGATCTGTGCCCTTTAAAAAGTGCTTCATTCATTCAAAAGAAATCTCAATCAATGCTTATTATATACCTACTGTATGCCTTTTACAGGGTACATATAACAAATGCAAATGTGCTCCATATTTTCAAATGTATTTGAAACTACTAACAGGTATTGTGGCATTTTTACACAGTGTTTTAGGAAAGTACAGTGACACATTGGGAAATTTTATGTATTAAGTTTTAGAGCAATGAGTCCCCTGCTTGTTTCTAAACATAAATACACTTTGACCATCTTATGAATCCTTGAGCCAAGATTTTGCCTCATGCCTTCAGTCAGAATAGTGACAGAAATATGTTCAGTTTGTCAAGCGCAAAACATTTTGAAGGTCTGATAAGGGTGAAGACCTTTTGAAAAAAAAGAAAAAAATACCTCACAGCTTTAAAACAATATTTCATTAGCACAATAGTCCAATTTTGAAATGTCAACAAGCCGCTTATTACTATAACCAAAGAGTTTTCCTGAACAGCACTCAGATTGGGGTTCTTGGCCATAATGTGGGGTCTGTCTAACTCTCCTTTGCTTGATGCTCTATGTGCTTTCTTGTTTCTATTGCTTCTGGTGCCCAAATTAGCAGCTGTTATTAGTATATAACCAAGAGATGTTACTATTAACTGTGTTCTCTAATAACAAGATTAAGTGATATCCAGAGTATCATTTTTAAATATGACCCATTAAATTTCTGTACTTTTCATTTCTACACTGTGCTGTATGGATTTTTCTTTTGTCACCATTTACTTCAGACTTGTTATTGGTGTGTGGAAGTATAACAAAAGCTGGCTATATTGATATTATTAATTTCTTTCATTTTAATGTTTATTCATTTTTGATTTAATATATATAACACTGTTATGTTTGTATGTGTGCATGTTTCCTTTTTTTATTTTGAAGAGAATAAAACAAAAGAGGGCAGAACAAAGCAGATCAGAACAGAACAACAGAAGTAACACAACACTTTACAATAAGACAACCGGACGTTAAAAGTAGCTGTCAAAATATCTCTTTCTCTGCTATAGTTGAGCATACTTTCAGATACAATAATATAAAACATAACACAATAGTATAAAACCATTCATGAGAATGAAAACATTACAAGATATTCTTAACTGAATAACTATGATCACTGGCTACTGTAATATCTCATTTTGAATAAAAAGATTTGTTTACACTATCACATATATTAAAATCCCAATAAGACACAACATGATAGAACTGATGGTAATAGCAGAGTAGAAGTATGGTAGGACTTCTAAGGAAGATGATATTAAATCAACAAAAGCTGCCATAAAGTTTTGTTTTCTTCAAAACAGCTGTTCATACCATCACACATAATAAAGCTAAACAAAACAGAATAAAACCATCCAACTGATGAATTAAAACACTGAAAGGCTTCAAAGCAAAGAAATGGGAAATCATGATTACCATAAAATCTTATATACTCTTACCAACTCTCACACTAGGGAGACTATACGGTATTTACACAGGTGAGTTTGGTTTATTTCGCTTATGAGTATGGTCTCAAGTCGTGTCCATTTATTTATAAATATCTCAATGTAACCATTCTTTATAGCTGAGTAGTACTCCATTGTATAAAAATAGCACAACTTTTTAATCCATTTCTCAGTTGAAGGGCACTTAGGTTGTTTCTAAGGTCTGTCTATTATAAATTGTGCTGCTATAAACATGAGTGCACATATATCACTGTGGTATGATGTTTTCAGTTTTTCTGGGAATATGCCAAGAAGTGGAATGGCTGGGTTAAATGGGACCTCCAGACCCAGCTTTTTGAGAAATCTACAGACTGACCTCCACAGTGGTTGCGCCTGTCTACACTACCACCAAGAGTGCAGAAGAGTTCCTTTTCCCCACAGCCTCTCCAGCACTTGTTGTTGATAGTTTTTTATATCCTGGCCATTCTTTCTGGGGTGGGATGGAATCTCAGTGTGGTTTTAATTTTCATTTCACTAATGACTAATGATGATGAACATTTTTTCATGTATTTATTTGCCATTTGTATTTCTTCATCTGAGAACTGTGTATTCATTTCAGATGACCATTGTTGGATTGGGTTTTTGAATTTTGAGGGTCTGATTTTTTTTAATTCCTTATAAGTTCTAGAAAAAAAGTCCTTTGTCTGAGGGGCAATCCATTAGGATTTTTTCCTAACTTGTGGGTTTTCTTTTCACTCTGCTGGAAATCTCTTTTGACATGCAGAAACTCTTTAATAAGATATGGTCCCAGTTATTGATTCTCGGAAGTATTTCCTGTGCAGTTTGATTCTTGTTCATGAATTCTCTACTTACCCCTATATCTTCGAGGTTTTTACCTACTTTGTCTTCCAACAGATTTAGTGTTTCTGTTTTAATATTTAGATCTTTGATCCATTTAGATTTTAGTTTAGTGTATGGTGATAGGCATGGGTCTAGTTTTAGTCTTCTGCATATGGACAGCCAATTTTTCCAGCACCATTTGTTGAAGAGACTGTCATTCTTCCAGTGAACATGTTTTGCCCCTGTATCAAAGATAAGGTGGTTGAGTGAGTTTGTGGTTGTGGTTGAATCTTCCAATATATTCCATAGCTCTTCAGGTCTGTTTTTATTCCAGTACCATGTTGATTTTATTACTGTAGCTTTGTAGTATAATTTCTAATCAGGGATAGTGATGCCTCCTACCTTGCCTTTGCTGCTTAGAATTCCCTTTGCTATTCTAGGTATCTTCTGGTTCTAGATGAATTTTAGCAGCGATTTCTCTAGATCCATCAGGTATGTTAGTGATATTTTGATTAGGATTGCATTCAATCTGTATAACAATTTTGAGTGAATGGCCATTTTCACAATGTTTGTTCTTCCTATCCATGAACAGCGGATGTCTTTCCATTTTCTGAGGTCCTCTTCAGTTTCCTTTTCAGGGTTTATAATTTTCCATGTATAGCTCTTTTACTTCTTTTGTGAGATTAATTCCTAAGTATTTCATTTTTTTGGATGCTAGTGTGAAGGGTGTGGCTTCTCTTATTTCTTTCTCCGTATTTTTGTTGTAAGTGTATAGGAATGCTATTGATTTTTGAATATTGACTTCATATCCAGCTACATTGCTCAATTTATTTATTATATCTAGGAGTTTTTCAATGGAGTTTTGGGGGTCTTCTATGTAAAGCATCATGTCATCTGAAAATAATGATAATTTAACTTCCTCTATTCCTATTTTTACTCCATTTATTCTCTCTCTTGTCTAATTGCTCTGGCTAGTATTTCCAGTACTTTGTTGAATAGGAGTGGTGATAGGGGACATCCTTGTCTTGTGCCTGATTTTAAGGTAAAGCCTTTCAGTTTTTGGCCATTTAGTATGATGCTGGCTGTAGGTTTGTCATAGATGGCCTTTATCATATTGAGGTAAAGATCTTCTATTCCAATTCTCTGTAAGGTTCTTATCATGAATGAGTGTTGGACCTTATCAAAGATTTTTCTGCATCTATAGAGATGATCATGTGGTTCTTGCTTTTGGCTCTATCGATATGGTGGATTACATTTATTGTTTTGCATATGTTGAACCATCCCTGCATTCCTGGGATTAATCCCACTTGGTCATGGTGTATAATCTTCTTGATGATTTGCTGCATCCTGTTTGCCAATATTTTATTGAGAATTTTTGCATCTATATTCATTAGGGAGATTGGCCTATAGTTCTCTTTTTAGTTGGGTCTTTCTCTGTTTTTGGTACTACAGTGATATTTGCTTCCAGGAATGACTTAGGAAGAATTGCTTCCTTTTCAATTTCATTGAAGAATTTCAGGAGTGTCAGAATTAAGAATTCTTTGTATTTCTTGTAGAATTGCACAGTGAATCCATCTTGGCCTGGGGTCTTCTTTGTTGGCAAGGGCTTAATTACATTTTCAATTTCAGAAATAGTAATTGTGTTATTCAGCAGTTTTACATCTTCCTGATCCAGCTTTGGCAGTTTGTATGTATCTAGGAATCTGTCTATTTCTTCAGTGTTATCGAACCTATGATAGTAGAGGTTTTCAAAGTAGGTGCTGATGATCTTCTGTATTTCCACTGAGTCTGTAGTAATTTCACCTTTTGCATTTCTTATTGCATGGATTTGAGTTTTTTCTTTCCTTTTTTTTTAATAAGGTTGGCCATGGGCTTATCAATTTTATTTATTTTTTCAAAGAACCAACTCTTTGATTCATTGATCCTTTGTACTGCTTTCTTAGCCTCTATTGTATTAATTTCTGCTCTAATCTTTATAATTTCCTCCCTTCTTTTGGCTTTGGGCTTGGCTTGCTCTTCTTTTTCTAGATGTTTGAGTTGTAGCATCAGGTTGTTTATTTGTGTTCATTCTGTCTTCCTGATGTGGGAACTCAATGCAATAAATTTTCCTCTCAGGACTGCTTTCATTACATCCCACAAAATCCGGTAAGTTGTGT